>JBAJNP010001504.1:0-42457 GCA_036877545.1 Yasuhikotakia modesta
TTTGTGCTAACACTGTTATATGTATAGTATATATTTATAGTGGTGAATTCTGCATATAATCAACACAATATAATATATAACAATGCTTAATGTAAAGCAATACAAAAACTATTTGTAGAAATCATAAAACAATATCTTTATATCTAATATCATTAGACAATTAAACTCTCAGGCAAATGTTTTCTTGTGAAGATGTTTTAGGTTTAGATGTTTTAGGTTTACAACAATCATCTTATGTCCAGTGAGACTGTAAGTATAAAACCATCAGTGCAGATGTAAATCTCTCTTTCTGTGGGACAGTTCAGTGGCTACGGACAAAAATCAACACCTTTCCGTTACAGGTCAGAGAAACAGATGTGTGCCGGCACAGGTGTGAAACATCCACAACAGAGGCGTTTTATTACAGACCACCGACTGATTCGGGCTCGATTCGGCAGCAGAGTGTAATTAAAGGTCGTATCTCAAACCAGCAAACGTGTGACTTTCAATAAACTCATTCAGGTCACTGTTTCAGCCTGACAGAGGCCTCCTTATTCAACAAAAGCTTTATCCTTACTAATCTGTATGTCTCGCACCTTCTCCTTGTCTTCTCTCGTGGCCTGAGGCTTGATCTCCTGTCACAAGCTGTTGTCACAACCAATTATTCTGTCAGAACCCTCTGTGGTGATTTCTGACTCTTGCATGCTTTATGTTTATGATAAAGGTTCGGTTCTGTCAGGGCTGGACAGCTTGGGCGGGTTGGTATGGCAGGAACAGAATTAATAGAGAAATACAAACTGTACCACGGTGTCAAAAAATAAATTACTTTCCATTATTTGATGTTTGGGCCATTGAGGAACGGCGTGTAAGAGCTCGTGTTTGTGATCAGATAAAACAACACACTGTCCTTCAGGCGTGTGTGTAAAATACTTACGCTTAAATAACGTCATTTCAATCTTAAGATAATATACATGAAGCTTTAATGATATATAATAACTTATATACATAATATATATGAAACTTTATAATGTTGTATCATTTATCTAACATATGTATTATCTTTCTGTGTAAAATATTGGCATTCTATTATATATATATATATATATATATGTGTGTGTGTGTGTGTGTGTGTGTGTGTGTGTGTATATTTAATATTTTGATATAATAATTTAATAATATTAAAGTGTAATATAGTATATATGTGTATATATACACAGAAACATGTATATATTATTGTCACACTGAGGTTTTGTTCTTGGTCTGGTGGTACCTGATGTATTTAGTTCTGTGTTCATGTTCAATGATCTCATTAATTGATTTTAATTAGCCAGTCCTTCCCTGACAGGGTTCATTCCTAATTCTCCTCACCTGCCTGTCCTAGCATCACGTTTGTGAGGTTCCTGTGTCGCTGACAGCATCGTAACCCGCCATCATTTATAACCAAACTGAGGAGATAGTTCTGCCAAACGCAACACAAAGGTGAGGTTACAAACATTCCTCAAGAAAAGACATATCCCAGATATTCATTGTTGGAGCATTTTTGTCCCCTTTTAAGAGCGTTGTCAGAATGTTTTAGTGAGTCTTTAATGGCACAGCTTGTGTCCTGACATAATTCAACACAACTTCATGCCTCACATGTTTCCACTGATTGGAACATGAATGGCAGGGACTTAATTTGTTGTTAATGTACAGCCGGGGGCTGCGTTGTCCTGTACTGTCTTGTAACTGTTGAGAGAACGTGATATCCCTGAGGAAACGTTCCCATATTAATTATACGTAAAGATTTTGAAGAGGTCAGTTTGAGTAGCTGTGGTTTGCTGTCAGGTGACGCGTTAGATTTTCGGTCTGTTTTACGCTGGTATTTGTACTGTTCTGAGATCAGTTTGGGGTCATGCATTAACGCATCTGCAGCGTCATCATTAAGGAATCTGATTAGAATGCAAAGGTGTTGCGCAGAATAATGCAGCGATATAAGTTCAAGGGTATATAAACATCGCTCGGTTTTGTTGTGACAGCGTTTTAGCAGCACTTGAGCTGCGTTCCTGCTAGCGGCCTTGCTGCTTACATAATGAGCTAACGTTGATTTTGCAAAGATACATGTTCCAGGTTAACATTGTTGACCCTGGGAAAACGTTCTGTTCCAATTAACCAATCATATTTGAGCGATGAGGTATGAATATTTTGACATTTTGGGAAAATATTTTGAAGTGTTTTTCTAACCTTAACAGAATAAAAGTCAACGTTGTGAGAATGTTAGGCTGGTACTCAGAAATGTGGAGTCAGAATTTATGTCCTTGCAAAAGCAACTGAGACCTCTTATTATGTTTTACAAACAGAATAAACAAAGCAGAATATACAGTGGATATCTGACTGACTTAGCAACTCCCTGAAACAAAACCTTGAATATCTTTCAAGGATTTGATGCCACTAATCTGACAAACACTGGCAAATCCAGCGCTTACTCGATCCTCAGACTTCTCATCATATCAGCCCAGAAACTTGTAAATGCGACTTCATTTACGGCAGACGGATCAGGGTTTGACAGACTGAGGAAATGTCAGTTTGTGCATCATGCGTCAGACGGTCACTGAACAGACTGTGGGTGGTCTGAGGCTGAAGTCTGGATTAAATGCTTTGCTTTGCTAAGGCACAGTGTTGATGACACACAGCAAACATCTTCACAGCTCTACAAGCCCTGAGTTTTAACACCTGGGCCACAGTTGCTGATTCAAGACTGTTGGTCTCTGCAAAGAAACGTGATCATACAGATTTCAGCTTCTGATTGATTTTGTGATTTAGTTGAACGTGGTTAAAGGCTTTTAATGTTGCTGTGTTTGTAACCTGAAATGATCTGGTTAAATGAGTGTTTAATGTTCTTTACCAAACTAACTAGCTAACAGAGAATGTTTTTAGAACATTGGCTAATTTTTGAGTTTTCACAAAATTGTTCTCAATTCGTAATGTTGCATTAATGTTGTTGTCATCAGAAATGTTAATCTTGGGTTGTTAGTGGAGCGTTTTAGAAATGTTTTCCTAATGTGCTGATAACCAAAATTGTCATTTTTAATGTTCAATGTTAGAATTTTTAAATTTATAGTTTTATAAATTTAAAACTATTTCAAATATCTTATTTTAGTTTTCATTTTTTTAAACTTTGGTTACTTAATGTAAATACTTGATGTTCCTACAATCTAAATTAGTTGGGTTTTTACATGTGCATGCGACTCAAATTGTGTTAAAGGGTGTTTGTTTACTGCGGTAAGTCAAACGTATTACTGTGTTTCCATACAGCAGTAGCTTAATGTGCTGACAGCAAAATAAATGGCAAAAACGATGTAAGCAGTATTAAAACAAATGTAAAAGATGCACGAAAAATACTCAAACGAAAGTATTTTCTTTACAATAAAATGTAAAACTCACCACAGATGTAGTCCATTTTGTAGTGTAGCTGTTCTTGAATGTTACTGTATGCAAAAAATAAAAAAATATTTCCATTGCGAGAATAAAATGGCTGTATGTCCACTCAGAAGGCCATCTGACAGCGAGACATTTTATAATGAGAAACACTGAAACGTCCTCAACTTTCCCTCAACACCGCAGGCAGGAAAAACAACTTTTCACAAATAAAAACTGTGTTTTATTCTATTATTTTTCACAGCCAGTGTTGTTGTCACTTTGTTGGGTACAGAGACAAAATCATGTCTATAATTCGCAGAACTCTGAGGCATCGGCGCTTGTGTTCACCTGCTAATGATTTTTTGACGGATATAAGATGATAATTTGGTGTGAACTCTAACTGGGGTGTAAATAGCAAAAATAGTTTGACTTTTAAAAAAGTCCACTTGAAGGTGAATTAGCTCTTAGCTGTACGCTTTTCAATTGTGAATTTAGATTACAGGGCCGTATCGATCGCTACACAGGGCCTGGTGTTTCAGTAAGATGTATGACCAGTGATTTTAATTAAAGCTGAACAAAGTTTCTAAGGCAAAACAAAGTAAAGTCAAATAACAATTTTAGGTTGAAAGAACGTTTCCTTTAAAATAAATGTGATATTTTAAATATTTAGGAGAGTTAAAAATGTCCAGTTTAATCAAAGGATGTTTTTGGTACCGAATGGAAACGTTAGGTTAACGTTCTTTCAGCCTAACATTGTCAGAGGGTCAGCCTGTTGGCACAAGCGTTGAGTCTGGCTGTGGTAACAGGCTGTTACAGTACGCAGTGATGCTGAGTGTGCATGTTTCAGGGTCAGTGTCATCTCAACTGTAGTGCCCTTGATAGTAACCCACTACTCCACACGACACTCCTGTCAGTGTGAAATGAGTTTAGCTGCCTTCTAATCTGTTTATAAAGAGCTGATGTGCAGATATTTCAGGGTAACTGGTTAGTGCTTATTGTTGGTCTTATGGCCTAAGCAGAAATCTCTCAGCTAACAATGTTGGGTTGTACGAACATTTTCCTAACGTTGAAGTAGGTATTCAAATGTATTTGAAAGTTCTAGGAAGCATCTTTCACCCTTTCTGTAGACGCTGTAATGGGCAATAATATAAGAATGTTATTCAAACATTCATTCTTTGATGTTTTTGAAATGTTATCATAACTCAAAAGTGAGATATATTTATTTATAGTTATGTAAATGTTCTTCTGATATTACTGCAACAACGTTTAGAGAACATTAGCATATGTGCTAAGAACGGTCCCTGTTAGCTGGGCAACTAGCCACCTTGATTTAAGAAGATAAGTAATAGATGGATTTTCCTCAAATTACTTCATTTGTGCTCATTGCTTTTTATTTGCTTATTTTTATGCTAAATGTGCTGTACAACTATTAAAGCTACTGTACGTCTGTGAGTACACATGAACGCTGGTGTATATATGTTGTATAAAGAAACCATTTTACAAATCTGTTGACGCCGCTTTATAATCATGGGCGGTTTCAGTCATAATGTGAGCTTTGCAGTGAGCCGCACTCACTTCAGGAAAAATCCTGGATTTGAGTCAGAACTGTAGAATAATGATGCCTGGTCCAAATTCTAACTGTTCGGACTCAAACCTCTCTCGCCTGAGATACGTCCACAATCGACCAATTTATAAAACAGCTGTCCTACTTTTCAATTACACAGACCTTCTGTCACCATGGTAACTGTTTGCTATTACACGCTTAGCTGAGCAATGGTGTTAACTTGTGAAACAAGAATTTCACATATGATGTACTGTTATGTTTTTAATTATGCAAACTAAAATAGACTAAATGTTACATCAAGCTTCCCAGGAGAAAGATTTTAATCAACAGTTGTGCGCCGCGCACGGCGGCAGTAACGCATGTTATTCATCTAAGCTGTTTAGCCACGGTACTGAAAGATTAGCATATTCACAAATCACGGTTCTCAGGGTACCAGTGTAAGGTTAATAACATTTGCATTGATCATAAATGTTGACAACATTTTTAGCTGCCCTGTTTCCCTACATAATAAGCAGTTTTTACACAACCAGAAAAGGTGACGTGTGATTGTACATGGAAATTACAAACCATTTTTTGGCACGTTTATAAAGACGTGAAAGATTTCCCACAAAAACACGCTTATGCATTTTTAACCACGACTTCTGGGTTGCATCACGCACACTAATATATTCCTGTTTTTCTGTTGCCCTGAGTTTGACTGTTTCTTTCATAATCAAATTCATGAGTCACATGAACCGAATCCTCTTTAATCTCTATCTGTTGTCTTCTGGTTAATTACCACAGCAGAGATGAACAAATACTCATCACTAACCAACCCACAGATCCAGCGTCTATCAGCCTTCCTCTCAGCCGCTTATCTGGTAAAATATACATCTCCAACTGCACACAGACTACTGCACTTTAACCACTGTGTGCATTTAAACTAAAGAGTTATCAAAAACCTCCTACTAACACTGCAACATTATTATATATCAAATGTTATTCTTGCATTATTAGTGGAACATTTTAAAAACGTTATCATTTAGGAATAGCATTCTCGTAGCCAGGCGATAATGTTTAATACAATGTTGGTAGGAATTTCATAACACGTTTTTGGGAAACGTTTTAACAACCTGTAATTGTTAGCTGGGCGGTGAATGTGGATGCAGATGGAGGCTCTTTTGAGAGATTCCAGTCCTGCTCTGTGAGAAACATGTTTGATTTATGACAGCAGTGAAGGGCTGCAATTAGCATCAGGTGTTTCTCATTGTATTCTGGAAGAAATGATCTACTGTCACTCGTTCTGCCCACACGCTCTTCAGATTGAACACTGTAAAATAACATGAGCTTATAAAGAACTATTCAGTCAAAACTTCACTTTTCTGACTCTTCGCCCATGTGTGCTAGCACTGATATTCTCAGAATGTTGGCTAATGTTCCCACCCTAATCTAAATCATTGCAGTAACATTTTACTAATATTGTAGGGTAACATTTAAAGCATGTTAATACAATCCCAGAGCTCTTTGGTTGCGTTTTTGTTGCGCTTTGTTAAAGGAAACATTGTGGAAACAGTCTTGCAAGTTAAAATTGTTAGCTGGGTCAACGTTTCCTCAAACATTTACACAATTAATTTGGAATACAGATAAAGGCATTAATGACTCCAATGGCTCGTGTTCGTTCTGAGTGACCCTGCATGTGAAATTCATCATCTTTGCTCATTCAGGTTTGTTCTGGGCATGGAGAATAACGTAGCGTGTGAGATTAGGATTAGTTTAGCACAGGGAACTTGTTATTTATCTGTGCAGGCTTCTCAGACTAATATTATTACCCTTTGGGTTACACATTAAGGCTGGTGTGCCGCATTTTTCTGATGTGGTATTAAGATATGTTTGATGATGATGTAGGACTCAGACCTGCATATATTGCCGCTGTAAGCACAGAATAATGAAAACTAAATAAAATATGCAAATTCAACTGCGTTTCCCAAGAAGCTAATGATTAAAATTTCAGTGTAACTCTCCCTGCAGAAAACTTTTCTGTCAGGATGACACCATGTAAATGCAGTTTTTGATTTGTTTTCCGTTTTTCCCAGAAGTTTCAGAGGGAACTTTATTATGAATGTTTCTGCATGTTAGAGGCCTTTCATCCTCCCGTGGTGTTTGGGAAGTTTATCCGGGCAACACGTGACTCCGCAGGACTTTTGCTCCTTGGACTCTAAAAGTTTGTGAAAGTTTTTGTCAGATGCATCTTAAAAACAGTCAATCTGTAGGGTTGGAAACTTTTACAGCATCTGTTCTCCATTTATTTGTATTTGTAGAGCATGAAACTAGCAGCACAAAGTCGGGTTTAATTTTCAGTTAACACGCTAGTTGAGCAAATGTTTACCTGGAATTGCATTGTGAAACATCTGCAACAAGCAGGAATATAATCGGTCATGATTAAACAAGGAAACTGGTCTTTAGTTCCTTTAGCGTTTTTATCTTTGTTCTGTAAATGCAGAGAATCAGCTTGGAGTCATTTAAGCGTAATTATCATTGTTAGTGTGAGTTGATGTTTTATTGTGTTTTAAGAATGAAACTGAACAGGCATATGACAAGTGCCCAAATGCAACTTTTTCTTCCGCTGAACTGGTCACAGATGGTCTTAATATCTGAAGCTCATCCAGAATTAATCTCCAGATATTGTAAAAGGAGCCGCTGGTTTTATTAGTCACATTTAATCTAACAGAATTAACTATCTGTATGTCTCTGTTACAGATTTATGAACTTTAGCTTTAGGTGCATGGGTTAGGCACAGTCTTCCAAGAAGCAATTCTTCTATATGTGTCTGTCTGTGTGTGTGTGTGTGTGTGTGTGTCTGTGTGTATATATATATATCTATATGTGTACCTTGTTGCAAAACATCTGCCAAATGTTTAAATGCAAACATACACTGGATACAGTAGATGGATATATGAACATTTAATGTGTAGGTTTGTGCATTTGTAAAAAGGTGAATCATGAAGATCTCATGAAGTTTTTTTTTTGCGTTTTGCTTTAAAATTCAATCTTACTTTTGGTTTAAAAATATATAACGGAAACCACAAAGCGAAACAGGAATCTCACAGAGTTTAATCGATTCCTCCCTCTCGGGTCCTCGGTCATCATTCACACACAGTTATGAACCAATCAAAGTGCAAGTCGGACCCCCACGGTTTTGGTTCTGCTGGAATAATGGTTCTCTCAGAACTTTCCTCTTTCACTGGAGTTCTGTGCACAGCTCCACTCTGGAGGTTTAATTAGTTAACTGGTGCTCTCAGCTTCAAAGCTTTTATTAGTCTTTGTTATGGACATGAGATGTTCAGCCAGAAGCAACTACTATGTATGCGGTTGGTGGTATATCTGTGCTGGATGTATGCAAATGTATTTCATCATGACGGCTACAATGTATGGTTGTGGTTTTGTCTTAAATTCAACGTTTTGGGCCGACTGTTAAATCCCAACTAATAGGGACGTTCCCAGTACGTTGGCAAATGTCCCCAAAAGTTCTCTTTGAAGTTTGCAATACAAAACTTTATTCTAAAGTTAATACGTATAAATGTTCTTACAAACAAACAATAAAAATGGATGTTTAGAATTTTCCTAGAGCTTAAAATAATAGAAATTAATAGAAATTGCTGGACAGCTCATACCACGTGACTTATTTACTTATTTTTGCTGTTGAGTTATTAGTTTTATATTTTGTCAGATATAAAAAATAAACTTTAATGGATGCACCTGAGCCACGTTCAGGGACCTGAAGACATTTTGATTTGGGCCTGTAAGCAACTACTTCACACCTGCTAAAAAAATCGGCCACCTTACAGCAAATCCACTCAGAACACATTATTACCTGCACAGCAGCACTGAAAACTACTTACACGACTCAAGCATCGAGGTGGCAGGGTTTGCAATTATAAAGCAGCACTAATAATCTCTGGATAATTGCTTTGGTCAACCATGTTGATCTCCATAAATGAAGACACGCTAGCCCTGAACACGCTAACCTGAAGTCAACGCCGCCTTGTCTTTGTCTTGCAGATAATTATCTCCAGTAATCCAACAAGCTGTGGAGATGGTAAAGATTTATCTCCAAAACTATATGTAATGATAATTATCAGCTTTTTGACAACTGAAAATGTCTTCAATAAATGAAAAGATTTGTGCTAGCTGAAGATTTCCAAAAGCACTTTTTTTAAACTTTTTATATCCCCAGCTAATACTTTTAAGTTGTAAGAACATTTCCAAAATATTTCCTTTGAGCAACAAACACTTGTTGCTTATTTGTTTAAAAAAACCCTGTTTATTTTAGTACAGTTTAAACAGTTTTATAACGTTATTGCTTGGTTGTAAGAACATGTAAACATTTTGAATAGCATGTTTTAAAATGCTCTGCTAACTACCTAAGATTAACATTTGTGATATGATATACTGTATAACATTAAACAACGTTCTACTAATGTTACTGCAAAAATGCATTTAGATAACTATGAGAAAACCTTTAGAGAACATTTCCTGTTAGCTGGGTATTATCTATATAGTTTTATAATGAGACGGTTATACTGGAGACTAGCAACCAGTTTGTTTTAACTGACCAGTGGACTGTGTAGACCAGTTTAAACCAGCGAGTGTCTTCCAGTCAGACATGAACAGAAGTTTGTCGGGCTGTAGAGTTAATGAACATGTTTGTTTTTGATGGCATAGAGTGTAAAGATGTGATTGAATTAATTTCAGTGTGTTAATGTATATTTGATGTTACTAATGGTTCATGGGCGACATGTTTTACCTCATTAACTTACAGATCTGTTGTATTATGTGACATCTTGCAGTTTCACTTGAAAAGTGTAATGTGCCTTTTAAATATATCGTACATTTAAATATCCTATAGTAGTTAATGCAAAAAATGTATAATATAAAAATTGTCATACCAAGCGTTACTTTTAAGTTGTTACTGGAACATTTTAAAAACATTACAGACTTTAAAGTTTGAATAAATGACCTTTTCAAAGTTTTTTTGTGACTTTAACATTTTGAAAACATTGCAGAAATGCTCTTGCAGCCTAAAACTGTTGGTGGAGGGATGTAGTACTGGATATATTGAGGGATATGAAGATGTCCCGGGAGCTGCCCTCCTTCCGAACAGCTTCTTATCTCAAGTGACACTCCTGATTCGCTCTTTCCTGCCTTTCTCCTCACAGCTACACTTCCAGAGCGGGATTAAAACGGATGCGCTAAGAAGTCAAAGTGGAAGAATTGGCCCCGACGATCGATCAAGGCATTGATAAACTGAGGAACATCTATCAGCAGAGCTTCTCGGAGGATGAGTGTGAAACCTCTCCGTACAGCACTCTCAATAACTGCTGCGGCGGGAAAAAACGTCCCTCAGGGATGCGGCCGATGAATAAAGTCCTCAGAGCAGGTTGAAGTGAGGGCAGGGTAGCACTGCCAGTTCCCTGATACAGTTCTTAAAGGGTTTAACCAGACAGCTAAATACTACATGGGGCGGAAGGTGCAAGAGAAGATAATTCGGTCATGATAGCTCTGATAAAGCAGTTTCACAGCTGGCAGGGAACGTTCTCAAAATGTTGGCTAGCGTTCTTCAAAATATCTTTTTTAAAAGATGATTTTGTGGTAGGAATAGTGGAACGTTTTTAGCGTTATGTATCAAACGATGTTCTCAGGTTGTTAATGGAACGTTTGAAGTGTTAAAAAAAGGTTTGTAAAATGTTCTTGTATCCAAGCAATAATGTTCATCCATTTTTCTAGATTGTATATTTTAAACATTCCTATAAGTATAAAAGTAACATTTTGAAACAACAGAAATTATAGGGAAACATTCTTACAACTTAAAATTATCTGGGTTCACACTAAAGCTTTTTTTGTGGAGTTTTTTTTTCTCTGGTGTGAAAAAATGATTTGAAATTGGTATGAGAACAGTGTGACTGCGACTGCAGAAGGGAATCAGTGATGTGGTTTGATGAAGATGTTTCTCATTTGTAACCGGCTTTGCATAAGAGCTTCTGCTTAATGAATAAATGTAAAGCCATTTAAATAAACACAAAAATGCGACTGAGCGCGTTGTCTTGAGAGCAAATCAGCAGACTGAGTTCTGATCGCTCTTGTGACAGTTTTTTGCATTTCCTGCGACGCATTCACTGCAGAATCGAGCGCGAAACGAAATGTTAGATAAATAATGTGAAAGTCAAAATATAAACAGAAACATTTGATTTTGGTGGTTTTCTTTTCCTTAAACATTATCAGGCCCAGATGAAACCTGCAGCCTTCACTGTTAGGGTAAAAAAGAAGAATAGTTTAGAATATAACGTGTCACACTGTAGAAAATACTGGCTTCCCAATTACCATGTGCAGATTGTATGCAGGTCTGGTCATTATTCATCTAAACAGCTGCCACTCGAACCCACAGAGGTGTTGATGACGCAAATGTGCCGCGGCCTAATAATATAATGTGTTGATACCTGTGGAGGGAGGAGGACGGGGGAGTAATTAAACTCGGGTTCGAGTCACTCAAAGTCAGTGTGAAGACTTGATAATAAAAAGAGATTTGTGTCCTTGCTCTGCCCAACTAGCTTACAAACAATAAACTGTACAGTAATTCCACATCCTGTCAGGAAACTAACTGCAGAAATGGTCTGTTGCTTTCAACACATTTCTGACACATATGGCCTTCAGCGTCGTAGCGCTGTACCAGACGTCAGTGAAAATAGCTTCCCACAGGTCAGACGATCCCAAAGCGAAACTCCTTCACAGTGGTTTTAGGAATATCATTATGTTGTGCAAATGACACTGTGACTTTTCTCCTGTAAAATCATTATAGAAATAAACCTTGGTTTCTATTTCTGGGTCCTCAGTAACTTGCTGGTGTTGAAGCGCTGCTGAAATTTACTCCAGTAAACATTGATTTACTCTGGTAAACATTGATTTGGCAAGAAGTCTGAGGTGGGTTTTATGCACGCTGGGCTTTGAGAGACCAAGCCAATGGGAAACGTTCTCTGAACATTGGCTAAAGTTCTCCTAAATTGCTCAAAAATTGTTCTTGCAGAGTGAACTTTTAAAAGCATTTATTAAGGCTGACATCAAAAATACAGCATTTAAGAATGATTTTTTTTTTCTCTTCATTCTTTCATTTTTTTTTTAAGAGGCTGCTGGTTTCTCAGAAGGTCTGAATCCATTGAGTCTGATCTGTGAGGTTTAATTCAGGGTCTGTCTGTTGACCCTGTGCCGTCTGATCCACACCATCTGTGATGTCACTTCCGTAAACATCACACCAATCATAACTCTGGGTTCCTGTCAGCTGTATAAATAGTCTTTCTTATACTAATGGCTGTGTGTGGGGTTAACCATATTAATGGGACATTAAGCTAACAAAATTTTGGGATTCTGTTTTTCATGTGTTGTTGTTTTTTATATTTTGAAAATCATATTTCTCCTCTTTGGTCCACCTAAAATTTCCAATAGTGCAATTACTGAGGAGCAAATTCTTTTTGAAAATGTTTCTTCTGATTTATTCTCAGATGTTTCTCATGTGAAGACATTTTTATATGAATTCAATCTTTATATATATTTTTTTATATAAATCGTGTTTTAATCCTACCCAGTGAGCAGAAGTGATTCTGTGTGCAGCTGATAGCTCCGCCCACTCTGAGATCTTATTGGATGGAAGCTACAATGAATAATTTAAGAGATTCATGGATGGTGTATCACTCAGTATTTTAATAATGTTAAATAGTTAATTAATAAATGTGTGTTTTATGTCTCCTAGTGGCGTCATGTCTGGTTTGCACAGACAGATTGTTACTTGCATCTTATTGTGTCGCACCCTAACAGGACACCATCTTTCTGTATGTCTTCAAGGTAGGAAAAAGCATCTTTTGAGCTTTATTTGCTCTTATATTCGTTCAGACATTTGTAGGGCTGTTTAAGATTCAGGATCATATAATCATGTCTGCGTTTGCCTGAGCCGTGTGGTAATTACGACTCAACCATCATCAGAAGTTATTAACCTAATCACCTGTAAACTCAGAGCCGCCACTGAGCGCTTGTCACGGCTCATCGCGTAACCAAATGACAATTAAATGAGGTCTTATGACCTAAATAAAATGCATAAAAGAGCAAAGGAGAGCTGTGTCACTCTGATAATACAGTCTGTGGTAAAACGAATGAAGTCTTGTACGCGTACACCCTAACAAATAAACCCATTCGGCCGTTATCTAAGAAGCTACTCGGCCAGCAGGGAACGTTCTCAAAACGCTGGCTAATGTTCTCTCAAAGTTATCACAAAAACTGTTTGGGCAGTAATATCAGTAACGTTGTTCGTAAGTAGTTTGTGGAACGTTTTAAAAACGCTTTAATTATCTTTTCACCCAAGCAAAAAGTTAATGCAACGTCTCAACAACTCAAAAGTTTCTAAACTCAGTTTAGAACTTTCAAAAAAATTCAATAACATTTTTGACGTTTGACTTTCATTTGTAAAAAAATAACAAAAAACATGTTGATTTGAGTAAAACCAATTAGTTTAGAAGTCACTGCATGAAACATTTTAGGTTAACAAAACATTTGTTATTTTAAAATCTTCCTGGCAATTAAAAGTCCTTTTGAAAGTTGTAAAAACAAAACTTGCTGTTGAAAATGTCGAAAAACAAGAAAAGGGAATAAATAAAAAATATATTTAAGGTATTAAGTCATAACTGTGGTTTGATTGATAATGTGATGCGACAAATTATAAACAAATAAATATTACATTTATACAGTTTAAATGAAAATATAAACAAATATTACACCCAGAGCTCTCAAACACATGAAACATGTCCAAACACATTTAATATTAATGAAACAAACAACTATTCATTTTTAGACTCCTAATCTTTCCTTTTTTACCACAGACCGCTCACCAAAAGTGGAATAAAAATATTGAATAAAGATTAAACGTGACCTTACCCAGCTACCAGTTTTAGTCTGTAAGAACGTTTCTGTTAAATAACAAAAACACAAAAATGTTATTTTAACATTACTGCAATAACATTGTTTGATAACGTTGAGAGAACTTTTAGAAAACGTTTCCTGTTAGCTGGGTAGTGGCTCTTGTTGATTCTCTCCCCAAAACAGACAGATGTTTTATTTGCCGTGGAGTCGCCCAAATATCTCATTTTTGATGCGCGGACCCCCGCCGAATACAAAGAGCTTCGGCGTGTCAGAAAGCGAGACCACGGAGCCAAACCCCCTCATTGATGTGCGAAAAGAGACCAACACCTCATCACATCTCTCAAAGGAAAACGCTCATGATGAGGTTCAAACAGGTGGACAGACTGATAAAAGGTTTCATTTATATGTAAATCAAAAGGGTGACCAATCAATTATCCTCATTTGAATAAAGATTCCTGTCCCCTACGCGCCATTGGACCATCGATTCGAATCCTAATTCTTGTCATGCCAGCCCCCTTCAGTCCAGATATAAATAGTGGAGTAGCCTCATCTTTAGACCTCGATGAACTGCGGCTCGATGACAAAACGCAGACTGAACTATGCAAATTGGAAATCCATATTTGGACGACGACTCGGCGAGGGCCGCATAAGATTAATTATTTGTCAGAGGCTGTCACCGGCAGAAAAGCACAAGAAGAGCAAAAATATCACCAATTTCACATCTATTAACTCGCTGTCTGTGCTTTTGAGTCATCCTCTGCGTTTACTTCGCTTTGTCTTGTGGATTAAATATTTATGCGTTAAATCAAACATTTACATTCCAGTCACCGGTAGCTGCTGAAATGTGATTTACGCAACAGTTTCTTCCTCTTTTTCATCTCTGGGTGTACATTATAAATATGTCATCCGTCAACAGCCATCAGGTCGTGTTGCGACACGCATCTAATGCGCTGAAAGGCACAGAGAATCGTTCCCAAAAGTGTATTATATATCTTTAAGAGGAACCCCCCCCAACCGCAATGGATACAAAGTGCACATCACTGAATGTCACGGAGCACCAATAGCCACAGCATATGAACCCAGCTAACAGGAAACGATTTCAGAACGTTTGCTGCTGTTCTCTGAAAGTTAGTTCTTGCAGTGAAGTTTGTATAATGTTTTTAACATTATATATCACATCAGAAATGTTTTTCTTATGCTGTTAATGGTGTGTTTTAAAAATGTACAGAGTTTGCTGAACGTTCTTATAATCGTACAACAGCTTAAATATCTAAAATACTGTATGTTTTGAACGTTCCCAGAATGTTTGTAACTTTCTAGTTTTTTTTTAACATTGTGTCTTCATGGAAATGTTAGAAAAATGTTTCTACAACCCAAACTTTTCCGCTGGGAGAAGGTGTGTGTTGTTTGTTGAAGCTCATTTTGTATGCAGGATTCAGAGCCGAGGTCTGGAGGTGTCTTGCTTTCAGACTGCTGATGAGCGTTAATGCTCACAGAGGGCACGACGACAGCCAATACCACATTTTCTCCAGAGACCAAACACTGATGATGGCTCTCTGCAGGTCTGAAGAGCTTTAGAAGGATATTTTACCTCACAAAACGACAATCCTGTCATCAGGGAACGTTCACAGAACATTAGCTAAAAGTTCATCAGAAAGTTTTGGTAGAAGAACCGTTTTATGTTTGATAGTTAGTTTGGTAGTTGGTGGGACACTTTAAAAGTTTAAAAATGTCTGACTAAAATTCTTATGACCAAGCAATATTGTCTTAAAAACATTTTGAGCATTCCTAACTTTTTAATGTTTTACTAAAAATGTCCTTACAACCTAAAATTGTAAGCTGAGTCGACCTTGTTTGTTTTAAAGCTGTATGACTTTTTATGGCAGCTCCAGTCCCTATTCACTTCCACTGTATGGAAGATTCAATAATAGTGAATGGAGACTGGAGCTGCAATCTCTAAAATTCTGCCACTGAAGAAAAAACTAAATGTGGGTGAGTAAATGTCGCTGTTCGGTTCATGTTTGCTTAAACTAGCAGTTTAATGTGTGTTTGTGTCTTAGATGTAACAGCCAAACGCTGTGTTTCAGCGTGACCTTGCTTTGCTGCACGTACAAACACATTAATGTTAATGTCTGCAGTGTGTTGCAGGTTTCAAAGAGAGATTTGTGGCCTAAAGGTGTTGCAGGGTTGTTCGTAGCAGTGATGTGACTGCATGTCTCAGGGTTTGAACTTTGGTCTTTGTGACTAAATAGAAAGACAAACAAAGTGGCAGACCTGTGAGGCAAGAATGATAATATTTAAACAGGTTTAAAAAAATCTGGTTTTATGTAGACATTAAAAATAATGCAAGTATGCTATTCTTTCTCCCGCTCTTCCTGCTTTCCGTTAGTGTGTTAAACCTACAGGAGCTGGTGACGTTCTCATGTTAAATACAGCGCTGGTTTTCTCAGATGATGCTGGTGTTAACGCCGGTGCTGGTTTTGTCACCTGCAAAAATCAATCTTACTGAGTTTCTCCACAAACGGCTGCAGGTGCAGGATGCTTTATATATGAGCTGTGAGGAAGAAACTAAATGCAGGAATTATGTGCGATTATCACAGGTAAGCGTGTTCACCTCCACTCTCAGCGTTCAGCAGAGAACCGCGTTCAGGTTTCTGTGTGTTATGATGTCACACAGACAGGAAGTCACCTTTCTGTAGATGAATTAGCAGTTGCATCACACAGCTCATGTTAACACCGTTTTACATTAGATACAGTATGTGGTCATAAGACTGCGGTTTTGTCAGGTGCATTTAATGTTTTACCATATTTACATCTATTCTGAAAACCTCACAAAAACACGCCACACTTAGATTCCATCTTTGCCTTGTAGGTAGTTTAACATCTGCTTTATTTGTTTAGGGAAATACATATTAGAAATGTATATTTATTATTCATATTTAGGAATATATGCTACTGTACTGAGTTATGAGACTTTTATTATTGTTTGGGATTGTCTGGTTAGTTTAATTATGTCATTATTTAAGTATATATAAGTATATATAACAAAGAATGTGTGCACAGAATAATTTTTATTAACCATATTAAAGTAGTACAGATGATAATGAATTCTATTAAACAGATTATATAATGAAAGATATTATATTTGTGCAATCATTTTAGTTTGATTAATTTGCATAATTATTGAATAAAGTATTGCTGCATGTCCTCCACCCACCATCTTGGGTTCATTTTTCCATCGATCTTGCCGCAATGCCTTCTGGGATTGCCTTCTGTGTGAACGTTACACACAGTCCTGACTTACAAATTGGTCAAAATGAGATAAATCTTATAATACAGAAACGTTTCGAGAAATTATGTCTTAAAATGTGGCTTGAAAAATTTCTCCCAAGGTTTAAGAAAAGAGCCGGGATACAGAATCATGCATTTTAGAACATGCAATTATTGTGAATAGCAGTGGTTTCACAGATCTGTGTGCCTGGAGATCTTTTGACAGCGTCTTTTGTCCTACAGCTTTGAGTTTTTACAGCGATATTGACTTCAGATGCTCATCTGCTGCCTGTGTGGAAACGGAGGAACATATTGTTCTATGAGTGCCATTCTAGACCTTTAAGATCAAAGACACCATTTAGAAAAGCTCATTGTCTTCAACCAATTATTTACCCCATAATTACACAGACAATGTGTCTCGTTCTCTTAGCTCATAATAAGAGCCGTGCGATCGCTGCCGCTGACATCAGGCCTCAGAAAATCCCTCATCTGCTGTGTGGTGTCGACACGTCTCAGACATTCACCTGTAACATGAGTGTAACTTCTAACACCAATGTTAGAAAAACGTTCTTATAACCACCATCACGACTCTGACTACAGTTGTTTTGTTTGAATCACGTTAAATCATGAAAACCCTGCTGTCATTTTCAGACGGAGACACAACATCAGTCCTGACCCCATCAGTGGTTTCAGCGTTTAAGTTTGCTGTTGCTGTTGTGGAAATGCGTCTCACCACAACTAGCAGGTATTTCTTGTTTAATCGTGTTAAGCACGGAAATGGCTGAAAATCTCAATTTGCTTCTTCCTCAGACCATTTAGTTTGTAACACAATCCACAAATTTACCGGAAACATCACAGAGCAAAACAAATGTCACTAATTGTTTTAAAACCGTTGGGTTGGAACCTGAAAACATGTTTTTGAAGGGGCACAGCTATCTGAGGTAACGTAATGTCTTTAATGGTAATAATAACTTTGCTTTTAGTGCCACATTTAAATGTTTGATGAGATGCTGTGTATTTAAAAGAAAATCTCTGAACTATGAAACAAAGGATCCCTGTGTTGGAAGTGTAAATTAAGGGTGTATGTGTTCTGCATTTGTCCGTGAGCCACCCAGCTAACAGAGAACGTTCTCAGATTGTTGGCTAACGTTCTCTTAAAGTTATCAACAACGTTCTTGCAGTAGTGTTGTCCAATTATATACAGTAGCTTCAGGATACATGACATACTGTATATTGTTGTATATTACTGACATACTGTATATTACTGTATGGTGCTGACATACTATATATTATATACATATAATCAAACTTGTGTATATGTATATTTCTCATCTATTCTTCCTCCATATATTATATAGATTATAATTTTATAAATCTTAATTTTTTTATTTCTGGTTTTACCTTTTATTTCACACACACATCTTATCCCAACTGTGAGGAGACAGTGATTCAAAATATGTATCATATATAAATATTTTAGATACACAACCATACAATATATGAAATATTTTGTATGTAACCATATAAAACTTAAAAACAGTGTTAAAGTAGAAGCAGTTTAATTATTTTTAAATTATTATAATTGTTGCGCATTTCCGATCTCCTCCATTTCATATTTAAAACGGTAAACAAACATTAGCAATTCTAAAAGACTGTGTGTGTGTGTGTGTGTGTGTGTGTTTTAAAGCAAGATGTGTAAATTTCCCAGACTCGGGAGAAAATATTTCTCGGCTGTGGCATGTCTGTAGTTTTTTACGGTTGATTTATTATGCACACAATATATATTCTCTGAAACTTTTTACACCCTTTAAACTAATTCGGCTCCATTCAGCCATGCATTTAGGATAATATTTCACACACACACAAACAATTAGCCAAAGTTACTTGAAAGTTGAAATGTTTCCCACAGGCTGTACAGTAAGATATTAGCTTTCTCAAAGATTTCATACAGTCTCGTGTGTTTGAGTGTTAACATCTCTGTGCTAGCAGGAGAAATAGTTATGGGTTTTGTTTGCTAATGTGAGTGTTAGTATAACTTGTAATTGGGGTCATAGGTTTAAATCAAGTATTTCACTTAAAAGTGAATAAATCGTACAGACCTGAAAGGTTCATCAGACGTTTTTGTCACTAAATTCAAACACTAAAGAATCGTTCTTACAACGTTCTTAGCTGGGCATACGCAGAAAAGCACCACACACTTTTTCTGAAGGAAACACAAATCTAACTCCTAGAATCTGTTGATATGTGATACTTCTTACTTTCACTCGTTTTGTTTTTCTTGAAGGTTCTATGTGGATTAATAAAGTCTTAAGACACATTAAAACATCTCAGCTGATCTTTCATTGTAGACACTGTCCTGCGTTGTGACTTAAAAGCTTAAATAATGATCACAAGGAGAACAGTAAGCAGATGACGTGGATTTTTCCCGTGGATAATTACGTTTGTTTCCTCAGGCGATCTTTCTCTTCTCTGAATGTGAAACTTTTATGTTAAATAATAGATGTTAAAGCGAGAGCGTGTTCTGTGTTTTAATCGTACCGACTCAATTTCACTTACATTGATTTTTGTTCTTTCAGGACAAACATTAAACATTTTAATTAAGTAACAAAAACATTAAAACATTATTTTGAGCTTTCTAAAAACATTCAAAATGTACTTTATTTAAACTTTATTTAAACGAACAACTTAAGAATGACATCTTTGATACATGATACGCAACTTTATAAAACCGTTCTAATAAGAACCTTTTTTTTAACTTTGAGAGAACCACATTCTGAGAACGTTCACTGTAAGCTGGGATGGAGCACAAGAACAACTTAAACATTAATCATATTACTTCTCTTGAAGTTGTTTATCAGTAAAGAATGAATCTGCTGTGATAAGGATCAAAACTCACTGTGAAAATGAACAGCTAAGCAGGTGAACAATAACATTGTTGCTGTTGGAAACCAGCTTTATAAAGTTGACTACAAATGTTAAACCTCTTTGATAAACACTGGAAATACAGTGAGTGTTTAAACAGGAACGGCTTTCTTTTAAGCAAGAAAGAGATCAAACCAAGCTCAGGAATATTTTGTTGCATTTGAAGACAACCATGAATTTGCTTGAGACGCTTTTATAAAAAGGTTTAATGTTGCCTGAGGTTTTCTTTGAGTTTTGAGCGTTTACCCTGAAGCCAGTCATTTATTAATGAATAACTCATCAACAATATTTACCGTACAGTTACATTTAAATCTGAAGAAAATGTGATCATGCGTTAGCGGGGTTTGTTCTTTATGGTTGCTAGGGTGTTCAAGGTTGTTGCTAGATGGCTGGTTGCTGGCAAAACAGGTCAGACCCAAAGTTTTAGTGACTCCATGACTCTGCTTCCTCCTTCAAATCTGTGAATTTTATTTCACACATTTATTTATTGTCCATTATCCTAGTTTCACATGCAGTTCAATAACTCAATTTTCTGATATGGCTGAGACCACCAGAAACTTTAAGTTATTTGCATAAAACCGTCTGCTAAAGGAATAAATTTCAAAATAGGGTTGAATATTTCACAGACAGAAAACAAAAGAAAGCAGAATTATGTTTGAGCGTGTCCAGTTTGTTGTGGAATAACGGTTCATCTGGGCTGTAATATTCTCAGACCGAATCTGTGGTTTAGCCTTTAGCAGTCGAGACGTCAGTAAGATAAAGCAGTTAAAGAGATGCGGCGTCACTCTCAAGCACAGAATAAAACAATACAGAGACGTGAGGAAGCTCTTTTATCAATTAACAGCCCGTCTCCAGAGAAAATGACATCACATCCTCTGTCTGAAGGTGATCCCTCACACAAACACTGCTAAACATCTCAAACTCTCCTGAGGACCATGAAAGGAGAAGATGAAGACTGCTGTTGGGACACCACAGATGGAGGGAAGGTATTATAACCGTACCCAGCTAACAGGGAACATTCTCAAAATGTTGTCTAACATTCTCTAAAGGTTCTCAAGTTATCCAAATGTTCCTGCAGGCAACATCGCTAGAGCATTTTTAATAGTCTTTATAAAATATAAATGTATTTATTAAAGAACATTTTTAATGTTTTTGTTACTTGAAGGAATGTTAAGGAAATATTCTAACAACCTAAATTTATTTGCTAGCCTGTTTAAAAAATGCTCCAGTGCTTAAAGAACGTCCTGAAATTGTCCTGATGCATCTCCAGGATGAAGATGGATCACAGTGATCCTGGTTTAAGCAGTTTCAGCCTCAGTAAATCATCGGAAGTGAGACGACAAGACCGCAGGCCTGAGACAAAACGTGATTGACTCCCTCTCAAAGTTTGTCAGGGTTGCTGGGGAACTCTTCAGGGAACTGTTAGTATGCTAATGTCTACACAAGGGCTGTTCTCTGACGCTCTGACTTTATTAAGGAGTCGGCATCCATACAGAGAATTCACTTGCTCTGTGTTTATGATACAACTCATGAGAAGTGTTATCGTGATGCTCTGAGCTGAGGGTCACTTTAAGGCTCAGGGCTGAAATATTTCTTCTGTTTTGTTGCTGTAGCATTTAAAATGTGTCTCATTTTAGGGACAAAAATATAGTTTTCCAGTGCGTTTTGTTAAGATAGTCACCGAAGCGCATCTTATTTGAGTCTTTCTGAGTTCGGCAAACTTTAACGTAACGTTATACTTGTTAAAGATGTTTTAAAGCTTTTGACGTCAGCCCAGCAGTCGCTCATCAGGAAGACATTGAATACGTACAGATGTGAGATCATGGCGTCTTTCTGCTTTGCAGCTAATTTTGTCCATGTAGATGGTTTCTCCATTTTGTTAATGAAGCATGAAACGTTCTCCAAGCGCTCCTGTAATCAGCTTCAGTCTCTGTAATATCTCACATCCCCGCTAAAAGGCCAAACAGTCGATACAAGAAAACCTCTCAAGGTCCCATTATCCTCTAATGTGCTTCACCCCCACCCAGACTGTTACATCAGGACTGCACAGCACTATATACACACAATGTATGTATGTGTGTGTGTGTGTATATATATATATATAGACAGACAGACAGACAGATAGACAGTATAGATGGATAGACACATATATATACATATAGATATATATACATCTATATATGTATACATACGCACACATTTGTTTTTTTTGTTTATGTACTTGGCAAAATAATCAAAATATAGAAGCATACATTAGCATACATTATTTATATTAATGCTAATATATATTTAAGCTGTATTTTGAATATTGTTTTGGTTGTTGTTTGTGTGTGTCTATGTGTTTTTGCTATTTATTTATACATATCATCAATATTTTTCATTTCTTTTCCCAGAGGAGAGATTTTAAATATGTATGTTTGCTAAATGTTTATTTTGTCCACTAATAAATGGATGAGCTTTCACACCGACTCACGACTGAGGCTGTCAAAATTTCCCTTAGCATTTGTATAAAGTAACAAAAAGCAATAAAAACGTTATTTTGAAAGTTCTTGGAACGTTTATAAAGTCATTTGTTTAGATACTGTATTAACATTATTGCTTGGCCATAAGAACATTTAAACATTTTTATTACTGTAACATTTTAAAAACATTACAACTACTTAAAAATAACATTTTATAAACGTGAAAGAATATGTGCGGCATGTAACATTAAACAAATATTTTACTAACACGCTGCATGCAAAGTTTTTTGATAACTCTTGATAACTTTTGAAGATTGTTAGCAACGTTCTGAGAACGTTTCCTGTTGGCTGTGTCCAAGCCAGCAGACTAATGGACTAAAGGCAGAGAAGTCTGATTTTCCGAGTGTTGAGAGGCTTGTTTTTCCTGAAAGGTGTTTATGAACGTCTCAAGAACTGCCTCCACACAGTCACAGTTTCATGATTATTAGCACAAACTGCTGAATACGTAATAAGTCACACAGCTTTGTCCCAGAAATGTGTTGAATAAGTGCTCAGTCAGTTCAAAGTACATTTAATTAAAATGAGTGCGTGACCAAATGAGAAGGAATTCTGGGTTATTTGTGTCTGTCTGCTAGCATAGATAATAATTTTGATTATATTTGTGCCAGTTTTGTCCCCTAGTTTTACACCCACAATGACAGAAATGTGTTTCTGACATATGAATTCTTGAGTTTTAAAGACTCATTACTGGTGCAGTAAAGTTTTCTGAAGCAAACTTTTGAGAGATTTCTTTCCTGTCTAGAAAAGTTGGCCGGAAGCTGATGACCCAGTTCCTTTGGGTCGGGACGGCAGAACTCGGGATGGTAATGGATATTTTTGACCATTCCTGCTACCTGTGAAAATTCCACTTCAGGAATCCCTTTGTTCACTTTATACAAATCCTCTGGATTTGGTTAAAACAGCCACTGCCTTGTTGTTGTGGCTGACATGAAAGTTATTTATGAAGTATGAATTATTGAAATATTTCTACAGCATGAAATATCTTGAATGAAGGTCTGCTCACACCACAAACAAAAACTTTATTGAGCGCAATATTAGGGAACATTCTCAGAACGTTGGCTAACGTTCTTGCAATAACAATAGAAGAACATTTAATGTAATATATCAAAACATTATTCTTAAGTTGCAAGTTCAACATTTTACAAATGTTACAAAAATAACATTTTAGTTTGCACTTTAAGTTTACACTTATATTTGCCCTTTATATTGAAATGAGATTTTGTCTCTCAGTATCTCAGTTCATCAGCTTTATCATCCTAACAATATTGTTCCTCTGCGTCTTTGTGTTTGTAGTTGTGTTGTGCATGTTCTCCAGTTTAGAACGGTTTTACAGTTATTATTGTTTAGTGTGAAAAGCCTTTTAGTTTGTGATTTTAATAGTAAATAATTTTTAATCATTTGTAAAAACACAAAAAAACAAGAACCAGCCAACAGCTCATAAAAGCAAATATTACGCTTTTAAATCTGCATTGTGTTGTTACCTGAACCCGACCTGTGAGTTCCAGAGCACTGAAGAGATCCTGACATGGTCCGTTGGGCTGGAGGAGGTTTCACAATGGATGAAGTAAACCTAGCATTTGAACCCAATTACCCGCTGTGGGTTGTCAGTGGTGCTGTTTACAGTGTGGAGGACGGTGCTGTCAGGCCCGCCGGAGCGTCTCTCACCCCCCCCTCCCACCTCACCCACCCCTCCCCACACACCTGTATGGAAATGGTAAGTGAAGAAATGAGGCAAACTGGAGAGTTTTGACTCGACTCGAACCAAGATGTGATGGTGTCAGACAGGCGTTTATCTCCTCCATCACGCTCTGACAGTCATCACGGTTCACGCCCCGTTTGTCACCCTCGCACAATTTAAGGGTGTAAGAATGTTTTTATTAAGTACAGCAAAAACGTTTTTAGCCAGTGATCTGAGACGTTTGACAGAATGTTTCACAAACGCTTCTATTATGTTAATGTTGTAATGTTATGTAATATTAAAATCCTTGAAAAGGATAAATCCTTTTTAGACACTTTATCAGCAGTGTTTAAAATTAATTCAATCATGTGACTTAAACGTTCCTTTATAGTTTTACAAAAGTATTATACTTCAATATTGATATTTATGTTTATTTATCTTGTTAAATATAAATATTTTGTTACAATATTTATGTTATGTAACATTAAGAGCAAGAACATGTTTTGGAACCTGAGAGAACCTTTAGAGAACCTTAGTCAACATTTTGAGTTCCTTGTTTGTTTGGTTGAAGCATTTTGAATTTAAGAGCTTCGAGGGTCTGTCACAGATGAACTGATGAGCTGCTAGGCTTCTGGTTAGACCACATTCCCGTTTTAGCCCAGCTATTTAGCTCCATCTCTGCTCAGTCTTCCAGATTCTTCCGGTCAAGCCTCCAGGTGGCACCTTCACCTCCTCAATTAGCCCCAGTTGGTGGACAGATGCAACGTCTGACTTTGTCAACTGGCCATGAAAACGATCACATGTAACTGCAGAGACAGTTTGGTAAGCAATTACACCCCAGCAGGGCCTCGTCTCAGCGGTGTTGTACTGTAAATGTGTTTCCCGTTGATTACATACGCTGAGGGACGTATCATTACTGTCCGTGTTCATCTTTCAACATGAAACAAATAAACTCCTTAGACATTCAGTGATGAAATCTTGCTTTATTAAACCGCTTGTGTCGTTACGTTTCTGCTGACTTCGGCTTGTGACTCCAGCCCTGGAGCTCCGACACGCTCTGTGTAGATTGTTAAACATGGATACAACTTTTCCAGTGTAAAACGGACCAGAATTGAGCAGCCCGCTCGAGTTTACTCATCAATAGAGGGTTTAAACTTTAAACACCTTTGTCCGATTGGCTTTCCTGTTTGCTCATCTGAGATTCCTGCATTGAATTCTATTGATTTCTTGGAGGTTACAGCAAAACACAAAAAAGGGCGGAGAGGTAAAAACCATCTGTATTAAAAGTTAAAGAGCTCAGTCAGTCACAGATACTGCTCAGCATTCGCTGAGGAACATCACATCAGCAAAATCAGAGATTAAACTTTTCTGAGAGAAGATTATACTGCAGAAATGTAATAATAATCAGATCTCAGTGTTTCCTTATGAAATCAAAATTAATACGGTCACACATCTAAGTATTAAGGCACGTAGTTTCTTTCTTAACAAACACATGCTGAAAAGCGTGTGAAGAAGTGTCAGCTGATGTTTATTCTGAGATATCTGTGACAGATTCCTCACAGAACGTTACACTACAAGCATTTATTAATCTGATTTCGCTCTCTCGGCTGTGAACGTTCTCAGATGTTTCCTCTAAAATTCCTGGGGAGAAATAAAAATAGACACAAATGAGACAATTGTTGACATTCGTTATGAGTTTTGAATTATGAAAGTGTTGTTGACAGAAAAGATGTCTGGAGTCTCTGTGTTCAGAGCTCTTGTTTTTAAATGCAGACTTTCATATCTCAGCAAGTCTAACCAGAATGCTAGTGCAAACCTGATCTAAAGTCTGTATGATATTGTCTGTAAATACAACCAGCAAAAAACAAATCAAGCCAGTCATTAAAATCATTCAAAGTAAATATGAGACACTTTTTCTGAATAAGACATGATTTGTTACATCATGTCCCATCTAATGGGAACATTGGCTAATGTTATCCGAAGTTTTCTTAACCTTATCAAAAACGTTCCTGCAATAACATTAGCAAGATGTTTTTTTTAACATTATTATATCAAAAACATTATTGTTACGGTGTTAGTATAGCGTTTTTAAAGCATTAAGTTTATAATGTTGATTGTTGATTGATTTTATTACAAAATCAAGAACGTTACTACAACATTAAAATAAACAGACATTTGAAATGTTGATGAAACCTTTAAAATATCATTTTTAGCATCTTTGCTACTTAATAGAAATGTTCTGTCAACCTAAAATGTTAGCTGTGGTACAACACAAACATGGTGAGTTACACCAGATATAAGGTTTAGGGCTTTTGAAAAACCATTGGGACCCTAAATGACCTTTATGATACGAGGACCATACAGTGAACTCTGTGTCCCTCCTCATATAAGGGGGTCTTCTAATGGACTTTAATCAATCAGAGGTAACAGAGGTATGCAGGGGTCAGTCCGTAGTGTTTTCCTCAGAGATTACTGAACATCACTCAGATCTGAGGAAACTGGTGGCTCATTTTTTGTTCAAGGCCACTTCACAGTTACGTTCATATGGGCTTGTAAAAACATTAACATGACCTTGGCCTGTGTTGAGGTTTTATAATGGACCAGTCTTTCCTTGATAGGGAATGTGTGTAAAAAATATAAGGGCATTTGCAATAAATATATAATCAATAAAGTTTAATGTCACATATACACACACACACACACACACACACACTCAAATACATATACTGTATTTGATATGTTTTAAGAGTAGGATAGATAATCAAACGTTTTACAGTATATCTATATGATGATTATGTGGTGTGTTGCTGTACTGTTTGAGTTAAGTTACGTTGAGGTCTAACTTAAATGTTAGACTTGTGTTTGCAGTACTGTTTACCTTTTTACGTTTGTGTCGTTCTTCGTCACGCTCTTGTGAATCATGTCTAATAAGTCCAGCAGAAAACAAGAGTAAAGACTTCAAAATGAAAAGCCAAGCTGACCGCTGCTGTGTTCAGGTTCTGTGTGGTAATTGGTGTTGTTTTAACTTATTACTGAAGGCAGGAGTTTGTTGCCCTATCTAATACCTCATTTGTGGGACTTCGGGTAAAATTAAATGTAGTGTGTTTAAAGTTGATAGGCGATTCTATTTCTGCACCTCCACATGAGTGCAGAGCTCTAATTTGGCAGATCCCGGTTCTCAAATTTATCACCACGCTCACACATAAAGTACAAACGTTCATTTACTTTCAATGGATATACTGGCACATCACACTCAGCACAGTGTGTGCAGCCGCATAAGAAATGAGTTCAATCTCACAGCCCACATGCTGGAGAATGGAAGCATCTACGCAGGGCTTTTAAATAAAGAAGAGTCCTTTAATTGGCTCTCATTGATCTTGAGCTCTTTGTGGTCAGGGCAGATGAGATGCATCTTATCTGCGGTTTTGTGAGTTAGGAATCACAGCTCTGGCATTAAGCAGCGTCTGAAAGTTGTTTAAAGTTGTGCAGGGACTTCTGAAAGTAATTGCGAGGGTAGCAGAGCTCTAATTGGGTTGTGGGCCGAGCGGCATGTGGGTAGAACTGTTATCACTTTAACTGAGGAAATTAACGGAGGAGTTTAATTAAGAGATACCTTAAACAGACCCGCAGATGCACTGCAGAAACGGTGCCTCACCTTTATTTCGCTTCTGTGTTTTGTCTGGTTTTCTGGCAGAAAAATAGTTGATCATAGCTGTTTATGCTGCATACGGTGGTGGGTGTACGTGAGAACCATGTGGGCCTGTATCTGTCGGTGGTTCTGCAGGTAAGCAGTGGTTTGAGTTTATGATCCGTTTGATGCAGGTGGGAAAGAACTGAATCTTCAGGATCTTTGGGGACACCAGCACATGTTCCTCAAGAAAATTGCTGCAGGGAAAAAGCCAAAAGTGTCAAGCATCTTTGTTCTGAAAGGCTGTGCATTTATTATTTCAGATAATTGACAGAGGAAATGAGAGAAGCAATACAACTGAGTGGGTCAAGATATCAAAATAAAGATTTTGTAGACGTTTCTGTTCAGCAAAGAACTATCTTCATATCAACAGCTATTTGTTAGGAGTTTATGGACAAAACTCCTGAAAACATGATTATGTTTAACTTCTCCACAGCATTTATTGGATTCACTCATTCGGGGTTCTGGAGTTGAGCGTATGGTTCTTTGAAGATTAAACGTTTCTTGATGTTACATTATAGATTCTTCTGATCTGTGTTTTGGCTCTAGGTATCAGCCAGTAAGTGAAGCTCTTCTCCATACTTTGAATCTCCACTACATAGACACGTTCTGAAGAACCACAAAACTTTAAAAGCTTCTTCTGTTTGGAAGTTTATTTAAGAGTATGCGTTCTTCTTTTGGTTGCACAGCATCTGGTTTTTTGGAAAATAGCTGTGCTAGAACCAAACATCTGAGCTCTGGAACATTTTATACATTGTTTTCTGTTCCACACTGTCCAAATGTTTTTTAGAAAATTCTCACAGAGCATCTATCAAGTGACAAACATGGAAAATTATTTTTTAAAAGTTGGTTATAGGAACATTATTAAAACATTTTTGATTTTGAAACTTTTTTTTTAACTGTGGCACTAACTGCCTAAGAATAATGTTTTGATATATATATATATTTGCATAAAAATGTGCTTTGATAACATTACTATGAGAACATTAGACAATGTTCTGAGAACGTTTAGCTTTTGTGGACATTTAAAGTGACTGTGGCTCATGCAACATCATGACATCATGTCTGAGGTTTTAACATCCTAATTGTTTAATGAGGAGAAAATTGTCTCATTCTGGAACAATCTTTGTCTTCTCTCGTTTCTTTAGAAATCCTAGAAATCTCCAACGTCTCATGTTTGTCGAGGACGGTTCAAGTATTTCTGTCCACATCTGAGCTGTCCACATTAATCTCAGAGCTCTGAGTTATTGCTGTATGTCAACAAACATCTCACCATGTCTATATGACACAGAACATTATAACTTTGAAGACGACTGAAAGATAAGGTAGAATGTTAAACAAACACAGCAACAGTTCATGGTCTTCAAATGTCCCTGTTATAAAGATGTTTCATAACTTCTCTCAGTTCTGTGCCTGATGCAGTTAAAAACTAATCAACACACACTATATGCCTCAGATTCACTCTGGTGGGAATGAAAGGGAAAGTTATTTTTAATGTCCTGCGGTGATTTGACACAAAGAGCATAATGTTCTGTGCTTTAGAATCGAATATGAGAGATTTTACAGGTGTTGTGCTGAATGCAGTGTATTTTGGGGTCAGATATGGTCATAATTAAACTCGTCTCTGTGTTCCTGTAGCTCAGCTGGTAGAACATTGTATTAGCAGCGCAAAGGTTGTGGGTTCGATCCCAGGGAATGCAGTACTAATAAAAAAAGTGTACCTTGAATTTGCTCTAAATTGCTTTGGATAAATGCGTTTAATAAATGTAAGTTGAATGTTTCTTGATGTAAAAGTTTTATACACACAGTCATTTATACACACAGGTGGTTTTCAAAGTAACATTTTTGTGTAACATTAGGGAACGTTCCTACAACCCAAAACGATTAGCCGTGTAGCCGCGGTTTGCTAGTTAGCATGTTTACAGGCTGGTGAATGTTAATATTTGTTTCAGAAGGAACGATGCCTTGGATTCTCTTTAGCAGCAGGCAGTTGTTAACAGACGCTTTTCTTTGAAACGCCTGAGCTGAGAAACGTGGTGTAATGAGATTTGTCTGCAGATTGAAGCTGTGGGATGAAGGAGAGGTGTTGAGCTGATTTGTGGACTGTGTTAAGCTGTGTTAGTGCTGTAACATAAACATGAAGGCAGTTGGAAAAGTGCCCGACGTTGTGGAGATCTGACAGGCTTTTCATTTATCTCCCGTTATGTATGTAAGTTTTGAGTGCAGCCATTAGGAAATAACAGAGAAATCTAGTTTCTTAACTCTCAATAATTCTTCCAGGTTTTGGATGTGTGAGTTTAATTTCTCTCATTGACTTTACCAAAGACCTGAAGCTCAGCTTTAAAGCTTTAATCCCTAACTGATGTCTCTCTGACGCCACCTCTGTTTGAAGCGTAGAATTGCAGGTTTACTGTTTTACTTTTCCATACATGTTCAAATTAAATGTCGCCAAACTAACATTTTACAGAAAATCGGACCCTGCAGCTGAAATTACACATCATTGTTGTTAACTTATCTGGGTAAGTCGACTATTTTAAACATTAATCTGTCTGGTACATTTTTCTTATTTTAAACCTAAAATGTTACAGAATGCAGCTTTAAATATTTTGTGTGTCAAGAATCTTTAGATGTATGACAGAAAAACATGCATCATTTGCAAATGTATAATACATATAATCATATTCCTTCAATCGTAGAAACATAAAGTTGTGATTCTCTTGATCTGGTTAACAAAATTGGTTAAAAAAGCAAGATATAACACTTTTATCATTATTAACTTTGCTGGTTGTTCTTCTAAACCTTTAGCAATTGTTATATAACATGGGATATCACCGATAGATCATGTATGATGTATCATAAGAAATATAAGATTATCTAACCTTTTGTTATTATTTTGTTGTTTATTGTAAATTACTGTTTTGTTCTGAACTCTGATTGGATGAGACGCATTTGAGAAATCGCCCCCATTATATGAAGCATCATGTTGCTTAGCAACCATAAACGGTACACATCACATGTGCAAAAGCATGTTTGTGTTTTCTGCTGTTATGAATGTGGATAAATATTATTCTATATATATTATATATTATTCTATAAATATTATATCTTTTATATCTTTAGTGTCTTCAGTTTTGACACATAGGGAAGCTTCTGTAGTGAAAGTTGGTGTTTCGTGATGTTGGTTTTATATATAGATGCTACGAGGCGCTTTGTAACTTTGTGACTTTCGGTCTTCAATACATTATGTGTTTTAAAGAAAACCAGGATGTGTTGTTCCCCTGTGTACAACTTTGCTTTCAGCACAACCCTCAGATTTTAACTTTAGCTTTTTTTGTCAACATGCACTTAATTGGTGACAGTTTTGATAAATCTGGAGAGATGGAGGAGATGTGATGAGCGAATAAAACGAGTGACAGTTTTAGCACCTGGAATATGACTTTATAATCTTCATCATCATCTTTATTTTTCCCACATTGTGTTTGTTCCCAGTTTTTAGAAAACTGTTCCTCTGAGTCTCACACGAGCCGTACAGACGAGACGCTGCCTGCGGATCGTTCGCTGCAAGAAAGTCAAAAGTTTTGGTTGATAGAAAGAACAAGTGTGCGTGTTTTAATGAGAGCTGAGGCTTCACTGTTGTGTCGTGAGCTGAGGATGGATTTCAGATCTGTTTCCTCAACAGCAGGAACAAAAACTGCTGAACACAAACACAACTCAACTAACCATGTGATCCTTCATTGTTAAACACGGAGAAAACATTTAACTGTGCAGTTGAAATGTAACGTTTCCATTAACAAATGTTAAAAATACTATTTTAAAGTTATATAAAAGTAAATGTTTTTTGACGTTATATTAATGATTGCTTGGTTCTAAGAAATGTATGTGAAAAACTGTGTGTTTTTTATGTGAAATAAACATTCCACTCACTACTTAAGCATAACATTTATAATATATAAAATATAATAAAAAAAATCTACTAATGTTACAGCAGGAATTTTTGATACCTTTAAGAGAACTTTGGCTAATGTTTTATTAATGTTCTGATGACGTTTCCTACTAGCGAATTCATCGGTCACATGGTAAAATCTATCCCAGCCGTCTGATTGGACGCACAGACCTGAATGATAAAATATATGGGAAACATTTTCTGCTCTCCTTAAAAGTTGATGATCCTGTTGTGTTTGTTTTGTAATGACACACGATTACACGGTTTACAGCTCTAAAAATAAATGAGCTAGACTCAACGCACAGAAAAATCGGTGATATTTGGAGTCCAACTTTTGATATGTGGAAATCCCTTATAAAAGTCCTTTTAATGAAGCCAAACTCGTTTAATAACAATAACTGCTCAACTAGAAAACTCCCTGACACCATCTGTACCCAGAGCCAATGAACCAACAGGAATTACAGGAGTGATGTGGAAGAGAAATATTCAGGAAATGAGTTTCATTTCATACGGTAAAGCTCAATAAATCACTGTGTGTTTTATAAATAAGGTGCCGCAGCAGCTGGTTACAGCGACAGCAATTGTTTCTTCACAAATGAGTCACTTCATTTTTATCTGTTCCATCTGTGCATGAAAACAGAGCATGAACTTCCTAATTTGAGTGTGATTGAAAATGTTATGAGTTTAGGATTGTAAAGGTAGACATTTCATAAAACGGCTCTTATCAGTTTCCTAGCAAACGCTTTTAGATTGTAAGAACATTTCCCTAATGCTCCCGTTAGGTAGCAAAAATGTTAGGAATGGAACGTTCCAGAAACGTTCAAAACATCAAGTTTTGAAACATTTTCATATTATTTTAAAACAACTACTTGAATGATGTTTTTGATGTACATAATATATAACATTTAAGAGAACGTTAACTAACGTTTTGAGAACATTCACTGTTCGCCGGGTGCTCCGCACTGCATTAGCTGAAGCGGAAAGTTTTACAGGCAAGTTACGAAATTGTGATGAAAGGCAGGCAAAGAAAAACATTTATTTTTCGTTGGAATAACGGATGAATTATGCATGATAAGAACAGGAATATATATGAAAAATAAAGTTTTATTTTGCTTTCAGGTTTAAGTTCAGCAGAATTTTCCTGCAGTTTTCCTGCAGGCTTCCAATCCTCGGAGATCCACGTTGCTGTCCATCATTTGGCTCTTACATCCAGGGATTGTGTGGATAACGCTGATCCCAGATCAGCAATAAAAGGCCGCCTGCAGCTATGGCGTTTAGAGTCCAGCCTGCTTAGGGCTCTGCGCCTGAGTTTTGCTCAGAGCTATTAACATCGGCGGGTTGCAAATTGGCAGCAGAGGTGTTGCGACGCAGTGAAGGTCAGATGAGCATGTTGACACATAATGTATTAAACGAAGAGGCGGTTAAGATGGATTAGTTTGGAATGATAGATGGTCGGGGGCCGAAAACATGATAAATAGAGAGAAGCGTCGGGGGCCAAACCTGCAGATTTTGTGGCACTATTAAGGCGTTTTGGACGAGCTCCAGAGGGGACAGGTTACGGCCCTCAGCCCTGCTTATGTCACCCAACTGGACCGAAGCCAGTGACATCGGAGGAGAGAGAGAGCGACAGATGGAGAGAGGTTTGTGTTCCTCTATTGTTTTGGAAAAAGCTGGAGAGGGAGATTTTTATTAAAGCGCTGAATCAGGCGGTAAAATGGGCCGTAATCTGTGTCAGTGTTTTATTTTCCGGTACTTTGATAGTTTTAAGCGTCTTTGTTTCCTGAGTTTTCTAAAATTGAGACAGAAATCTTTTGTTTAAAGAAATTGAAGCCTGTTCTTATATTCGGTTAGTGAATATCAACCAATTTTATGGTTGTAAGGATGTTTCTCTAACATTTCATTACATTACAAAAGCATAAAAATGTTCTGAAAGTTCAGAAAGCCCAGTTTATTAAACATTGTATTAACATTATTGATTGGTTGTAAGAAGGTTTTTTCACACAAAAAACCCTCAATATTACTACATAATTTCAAAATGAAGGTATTTATATAGATCTTTTTACAATGTGGATTATTTTAAAGCAGATTCACACAATAAACAGCAAAAACAATGATACATTATGCAACCAAAATACATAATATACATTCACAGCATTAAATCCATCTTAATAGTGACTGATCTTAACATATGATTTCTGGTGGAAATGAAACATGTCACACATACAGTTTGGTCCATTGTGAACATGTCACATGACACAAATCATACATGACTTGAAATGTACTTTTCAGAAAAGCGCCTCTCTCTCTCTCTCTCTCTCTCCAGGCATCTCTCTTGTGTTTCTCGACTCATCTGCGTTTCTCAAAGGTGTGAGTGTGTGAAAAGACTTCATCAATAACGGTACCTCACGCTGAGTCCCGTCCCACTGAGCTTAAGTGCCTGTGTCTGCCTACTGTTGGGATTCTCACTGAGTTCTAACCTGCAGGATCTCAGCAGACTGATTACAGCGGTCTGGCCCGGGACGACCCGCTTGTGTTTCAGCATGAGGTTCGGCTCAGAGGGTGGAGTCAACACCAGGAGATCATTGGTGACAGAGACTCATCTGCATTGGTGGTTAATTTTAGCGCACGCTAACTGATAAACGCGCGTTTGCCTGCCTGAAACTCACTGTGTTGCACCTGACCTGATATTTTTTCCTTCATTGTAAATGTCTTCAGTTTGACAGGGAATGTTCTCAAAACGTTGGCTAACATTATATGAAAGTTCTCTAAAAGTGATCAAAAATGTTCTTTGCTTTTTTACCTTTACACATCATATGTAGCCTTTATATAGGGAGTGTGTCTCATACCTGTAAGTGCTGTCTAGGTAGGCAGCTCACTAGGTTTTGAAACTGAGTTTTTTTGTGTAATTTTACAGGATTACAGTTCCTCAGTATTTGCTTTGGAATCGGCAGGAATCCCAGCACACGGAGCTGCTGTATTTGCTCGGTGTGTTAAATCCAGACAATAGTATCCGGATCATCCATGTCTGAGCCCAAATGGGCACGTTCACAAAACACTTGCATTAATTTTCTCATCCTGACGCATGATTGGCTGCTGAGGTTTTCCAGGTGACAGGGAACATCCTCAGAACATTGTCTAACTTCCTAAAGGTTCTCTCCAAATTATAAAAAATGCTCTGGGTTTAATGTTAGCAAAGCATCATTAAAATGTAAATATATTAAATTTATCAATACATATGTTTAAGTTGTTTTTTTAACATTTAAAACAGTTTTTAACATTTCTTCTTTACTGTTTCAGTCAGACAGGTTTGTAACATCGTAAGGTTGGACAAATGATGATGTTTTATTATATTCTTTAAGGTTCTTTCATTGGAACACAGAATTTGTCTTTGCAGAACCGTGACGTCACTTAGAAGTTCTGTCTGATGGTTCTGCAAGACATTTTTTGTTTTGATGTTGTCATTGATGAACAAACATCTCCCTGTGGAAAATGGTACAACAACCGAGAAACCGGATAAACAAACCCCTCCAGACATCGCTTGATAAGTTTTTAATGCTACATTATCAGCTGTTCTGACACCTGTAGCAGCCTTGATTCTCAGCACAGATATCTGCAGAGCTTCTGAAAGCCTGATTCTGGTATTGATTCATTGTCCTTGTCTTTTATGTACCACATTCAGCCTCAGAGCGTCTTTGACATTACATCAGCGCCAACGCTTTTCAGAGATGAAGCAGAGACACTGTTTCAGGGTCATTCATTCAGCCCCTCTCTTTTAAAAGCACATTTCTTCTACAGTATTAGTATTGAATGATATAGGCTCCTAACAGAGAGTTCTTCACAGACAGGTGAAGTTTCTAAGGAGAGTCTTGGACGAGTCTGACTCAGTCTAAAATGCTGTTTTATTATAGACAAAAATTGTTAACTGAGATGAAAATGTTATTTAATGAAAGCAGAAGTTTTTTGGATTGACAGCTAAAAATTTTGAATTGTAGGTAGTTTCCCTGACACTTCCATTCAGGTACAAAAACATTTAAAGAACGTTCAAATCGTGGTATTGTTGCTTGGTGATAAGAACATTTTTCAAACATTTGTATTCTGTAATGTTTTTAAAACATTTTTATACATAATATAATGCATGATATATAACATTTAAAACATTTCTATTAATGTTACTACCATAACAGTTTCAATAGCTTTGAGAGAACTTTTACAAAACATTAGCCAGCGTTCAGAAAACATTCCCAATTAGCTGAGAGGTTTAATCATTTAGTTTTACTTACGTTGCCTTTGAAAGACGAACCTGGTTTAAATGCTAAACTGAGGTAATTTTCGTGTTCAACTTTGTCCTGAATGAAGAAACTACATAACAGCTTAATGTGTCAAATTCTTTCAGAACCAAAGATGAGATTCTGTTCTTCTCGCTGTATGGTCCAGTTCTTCTGCTGAAATCACAATGGTGTGAATGCACTTTTATCTCACCGCCGAGTGTAATTTTGATGGATAGACACTGTAGATATTAGGACAGATCTGCAGTAGACATTTTTCATTTCTTCTGAGAGACAGAAAAGCTGAAATAGTGAATAGAGCCTGAGAATAGAGACCTCAACAGAAAGAGAGATCAAGACCTCCTCTCAGGTGAAGCTGAGCACAGATCACTGGAGACCCAGCTAACAATTTTAGGTTGTAAGAACATTTCCCCAACGTTTCTCTAAAGCAACTTTCAGTGTTAGCTAGAGGGGTTGCAACCAATCTGTAATTTTTCATTTCAAAAGACAAGTTTGACGTTGTGAGGTTTCATCAGAGTGTCTTTTCACTCCATCCAGGGACTGGAAACAGACTGAAGACTGATGTTGTATAATCTGCATTCACTGAAAATTGAATGGAGTCGTTGTTGGCGGAGTCGTCTGATTGGCTCTCGTGTGAGCAGGGCATGAAAACACAGAAAATGAACGTTGGAAGAAGATTCCAGCGTGACAAGTAATGATTATGTAGAACAACAAACCATTGAAGAGCCTGAACGAGTGAGAGGAGAATTTCAGCAGGTGTTGGGCTGAAATCACATTCAGATATGAAAACCAGATGCTTTGTTTTGTTATGTGAGGTGTCATCAACACAACGTGACGTTTGAAACCAAACAACTGAAGTATCAGGCTATTGTTTTTAATAAATAGAAAAAATGTTTTGCAACCCATTTTACATCTGTGACTGTATTATTTGATTTAAAATGATTAATATTAAGGTGTCTAACAATGAGCATTGAGTCTGTGTGTGATTTACACTAATTTACAAGCAAGCGTTTATAGCAAGAGTACATTATTATCAAGAGTATTATTAACCCTCTACTGTAGCACAGTCAATGCATTATTTTAAACAATACGAATGTGATGTTTCACAAATATTCCCAGGTGGGTAAAGTGTAACCTCTGTGGTAAGGGTTCGAATGCACAAGTGTGTAATCATTCATTTAAATGCAGATTTCAGTTCATGTCTGAATTGTGATTTTTGTATGTCATTTTTTATGAGTATTTACTAATAACCAGATTTTCCAAATGTGATTTCCTGTAGCGGTTAGCAGAGTAAAGGCTGTGGTTCTGTGGTCTGTGTTAAAGACGCCGTGAGCTGCTTTGGATAAAAGCGTCTGCTGAATATGTAAATTTATAAAAATATACATATATTTTTCACAGATAAAGTTATCACACATACTTTATAGTATCCAGCCTCATGGCTAATCTCCTTTGTGCTTCCCAGTAGAAAAAAAACATTCAACTGTAAAAGGATGATTTAATTATTTATACTTTTCATTTTTTTAATTGAAATTGAAATTAAATGTATATTTTTTGGTTTGATTTACAGCTGCTAATAGTGAAGTGACAGAATAGCGCTGGTACCTTGTTGAAGCCGATCCCAAAATGAGTTTAGTTCCTAAGTTGCTCCCGGGATATTTCTGTGCTAAAAACCCGAGTCAAGGGTCTCAAACTGGTATAATACATCATTACAGAGCATTAAAAATGCATAGCTGCAGATAAATAAATTACCGAAACTCTCAGGTGGTCCTGGAAATTTTTTCCCCAGGCCGACATAATTCAAACTCTAATGGTGTCCGTCTTCACAACACATAGTGATTAAGACCGTTAGCTCAGTAAAGCCCTGACTGCCTCTCAGCCCCCTCAGCACACAGACAGCGAACGCCGGCCCGCTTCCCAACACATTCATACATAATTTGGGGACTCAACAGCCCACATGAGAACGACACACTGGTTGGATTCTTCGATCATTTAAATATGTTGCTGCGGTGATGCAACCAGTTCACCCACAGGCAAAAATGACATCTTCCTCACGCACAGTCCAGCGTTACGCCTCCTTCACTTTATACGTTATTTTTTACTAATAAACAGTAAATGTAAGTATTAGACTGTGTCAGAAAAACATTCTCTCTAACTGGGGTGATGTCAAGTTATTAATTATACCTTATACAATTTTGTAATTTACGAACTGAAGTTGTTGGCTGGGAAAATCCGTGTGGAAAAAACAAACAAAGGCGTTTTTGAAACGTAATTAATTGGTTACACTTGAAATTTGTGGAGCTGAAGTATGTCTTTGTTTTAATAATTGTTTTTTGTTTGTTGGTTTTGTAATACAGGTGGGCAAATGAACTGCCTGTTTGCTCCATATGGATTTTGTTGTCTGTACTAAACATACACATTATTAAATAATTCACAAACAACTGAACAAACAGGCAGATAATTCTCACATGATCATATCTCCAGCTTACAGGGAACATTTTTAAAATATTGGCTATAAAATACTGAATATAAAGTTCTCTCAAAATTATCACAAATATTCTAGCTATAAAGTTAGTAGAGCGTTTATTGTTACATATCATTGTGAAGAAGGCGACGCAGACGCACTGGTAGAATCAATACACAGAGATTTAATACACAAATCCAAAACGACGAAGACAGTCAGACCAGGCAGACAAAGCCAAACAACAGACAAACAAACAGATGTACTTGCTCAGTAAGGCATATTAAACACTGGCAACACTTCACAACACACTCAACTGACCCCACTGCTTAAATAGCCCCCAAACAGGAAATCAGAGGGTGTAAACAGTCAGTATTCTGGTGAGAACTCCCTCTGCTGGTGAGGCAGATCTGGGCATGACGTTACGATCATGGGTCAAAATCTGCTGTTAGTTGTTGGTGGAACATTTTAAAAATGTTACAGAAATAAAACATACTAAATAATTTTCCTATAACCAAACAGTAACGTTAATACAATGTCCTAAAAAGTAACATTATAAACAATATATATATATTTAATAAATATAAAACAAATAAATATTATAGAAATATGTATTCCTGTAGCTTAACAGGTAGAGCATTGTGTTAGCAGCGCTAAGGTTGTGGGTTCAATCCTAGGGAACAAAAGTACTGATGAAAATGTATGTGTTAAATTCACTGTAAGTCGCTTTGGATAAAAGCGTCTGCCAAATAAAAAAAAGGAAATGTAACGCTAGGAAAACTTTCTAAAATGTTTAGTTTGGTTGATAAGATAAGAAGAATTAGCTTGACAACAAAATGTCCTCCTTGATTCAGAAATAAATAAAAATGGGACACAATGGCATTTAATAGGTCACAAGCGTGTTGATTTTGTTCTGTCTTCCAGGATATAATTCCAGCTAATGTAAACAAGCAGCCCTCCATCAGTACATCAGTGCTAGATCAGTGCTAGCCTTGTGTGGCATTTTGTAGGTGACATGAAAATGATTAAAACGAAGACATACTGTGATGTAACATTTAGACAACACGCCACCTATCGACCCCGATCTTTACAGCTGGAGACGACAGCCGATATTGTTTAGTGTGATGAATTTCAAGCCCATTTTACTAACCTGCATGCACTCTGAATTTCAGGCAAGATAAGATAATAGCCTCGGGAAGAAAAAGATGCCAGATATTTTGAGAACAAGAGTTCAATGTTATTGGATCTTGCTTGAATCTTTTCAAGCTATACTGCAAGCGCTTACATTAATGTATTAATGCTAGCATTTGCTGTAATTAGTGACATTAACCCGGGCCAAAATCACTCTTACGTTTAAGTGTTAATGTGCTGCTGAGAGCTGGAGATATAAATAATGTTAAACCTCAAACTTTGGTGTGTAACGTAATCCTCGCGGCTTATTGAGTCGTGCACAAACTTCATAATGAGATCAAACTTGGATAAAACAGGATAAAAATAACATAAAAATGGATAACACATTACACTTATTGTTAAAGTTGTCCGTAACAAATTTTTGATAACAAATGAGGTACAATTTAAGCTGTCAGGACAGATTTCATGGGAAATGTCAGTTTGGCTTCATAAAGTACATAAAGCTACCTGCAATTTTGTGTTTCGAACAGAGTTGGTGCCAGAGAGGCAAACGTTACAGATTTCAGCCTCAACAAACATCATCAACATCAACAAACTGTTTCTCATCAGCCGTTTCCCGGGCTGTGATGTTCCCGTGGCTATTTTTTGTTGTGAAGCTCCACTTTGCCTTTGAGATATTAAGTGTTTTGCAATTTGTTTTTAGTACAAAATGAATCACGGCCTGACATAATCACTTAACCTGCTCCGGAGGTTTGTTTTTTTTTCCCGCTGGCAGCCATTTTCCACATTCTTAATCATTTCTCCTCAAATCAATTTAATCTCTAGGAAACAATGTGCCCAACAGACACTGGGCTGCCAACACCGTGAGAAATGGCCTCCGTTGAGGGGCAGTAAAAAGGTGTAAATGTTTCTACCTCTTTCATCTTCCCCCAGGCTCTCTGATTGGATACGGCCCTCTGGTCCGCACCACGGGCATTATGGGTAACTTCAGGCCTATGAATAATGTTCCAGCAGGGAAACGATGAATTACTTCAAAGACGAAGTTGCCTCGTGGGCGCTAGTAGCTTTGACTTTATTGATTTTGGGGCACATGGACGCACACAATGGACTTTTAAAAATACACTTTTAATATTTAATTGTTGCTCCTGGCATGTTCTGATGGGATTGGCTTTTGCTTAAGGTGTGCCGCAAATTAAATGGGAAAAATGCAAAATGTATTTAAATAGGGCTGTCATTTAAGAGTTTGAACTAAAGCCAGTCAACAAGCATAAATGGTACAGTATTTCCTTTGGGGCAAAGTTAAACGAGGTCACCAAAAAACAAGTATTGTAACAAGTCACTAACTGGAAAATATAAGCAAACATCTCACTGTAGAACAGACAACTTGGTCGTAATTGGTTTTTATTAGATGTCTCGAATGTTTACCCAGCTAGCAATTTTAGGCTGTTAGCATGTTTCCCTAATGTTCTACTAAGTAACAAAACCATTAAAATGTTATTCTAAAAGTTGTAATAACTTTTTTTAGATGTTGTTAACTTTATTGCTTGGTTAAGAGCATTATATAAACTTTGTATTTGTTACCTTTTTAAAATATTCCACTATCAGCTTAAGAATAATATTTTTGATATATTTTATAGTAATCTACAAATGTTCTGCTAATGTTATTGTTGTGATTTTGGGCTGCTGTGGGTGATTGTTTTGGAGAAACTTGCAAGTTTTATTGCATTTTGAAAATTGATAACATAGCCATAGATAACATGTTTTAAGGTATTATTTGAGGTACTCGCTCTGAGATGTTTTGAGGTATTATTTGAGGTACTCGCTCTGAGATGTTTTGAGGTATTATTTGAGGTACTTGCTCTGAGATGTTTTGAGGTATTATTTGAGGTACTTGCTCTGAGATGTTTGAGGTTTTATTTGAGGTACTCGCTCTGAGATGTTTGAGGTTTTATTTGAGGTACTCGCTCTGAGATGTTTTGAGGTATTATGCAAATAAAGATCCATTTACATTTGGTTTAATATACAATATAATGTGCAAGTACATCAGACTATTATTGCTCGTGAGGAAAAATCTTTTGCTTTAGCTATTTGCTTGCATTTCAGAGCCTTAATATTTAATTAAGGTTGAAAACAGTGCGGGGGTGTGTCTAATGACTGCTGCTCTTATGCATATTCATGAGATCTTCATGAATTACACAGAAAGGGTTACAATTCTGTCAAGTGCCGAGTGCAAGAAAATGAGTCATTTAACTGAGACTCTGAGATACGTTGTACTGTGATTATATTTCTAAATCTGAACTGTTCTGACCTCGCTTAAGTACGATCTCTTTAAACTAACGTAGATTTTTCATTTATAATTAAGTCTTGGCCTGTGATTTGTTGATGATTCTGTATTACGTTTAAAGATTGTGTTCAGTTTAATGGTTCGGTTGATGTGTGATTTATTGTTGTAATATTCAAGGTTAATGTAATATATATTTCTAAAGAGTAACACCTTTCCTGTGTGATATGGGACTTCAGTTGTAACACTTGTACTCTAGTGAATATTTCTCTATTTTTTCTACAGACATTTTCTGTATAGACACATATTTTACTGCTGAAATTCAATCTATATTTTTATGTTATTGGCCCAAACACAAAGATACACTTTGTTTAATGTGGGGTTTGTGTGTGTGTGTGTGTG
>JBAJNP010001504.1:42466-60548 GCA_036877545.1 Yasuhikotakia modesta
TAAATATCCCAGTTAACAGGGAACGTTCTCACAACATTGGCTAATGTTCTCTAAATGTTCTTATCGTTTATTGTATATATCTTCAGGTAAATGCAAATAATATATTAGTTTAGTTTTTTCACTTTTATTCTAAAGTCATAGTGTGTCTTTTATTTTGAAAAATGTATGTCATGTTTCTGTTTTTCTCCTCTGATTGTTTCCACCTGTTTCTTTGGAATCAGGTAAGAACGGCTCAATGATGACAGCCGTGGCGGCCATATTGAAAACTGTAGTGCTCACTTCAAAGGGACACTTCAAAGGGCCCTTGAGAGGGAAGGATGTTGAAGAGTACAACTGATGGATGGAGTGTAAACCCTTGGAAGGGATTAGGGAACAGAAATGAGCCCTTCATAATGGAATGCATAGAGTAAGTGATTTAGCCTTCATAGTTTCTGTGCTTTCTTGTGTGATTGTTATGTTTATGTTTCTTTGCTGGTTTTATTAATTTGATTTTTAACTTTTAAATGTGATTGTTTGATAGTTATTGTCATTCCATCTCCTAAAATGTGACAAGCTGCCATTGAAACTAAAGTCTTGTATTGTGAACACACTTATGCTGCATGTCATTGTGTGACGCTCTGCTTTCTGGAGATTATGAAGGTTTATGGAGCGATTGAGTCAGCTAACAGGAAATGTTCTGAGAACGCTGGCTAATTTTCTGTAAAGGTTCTCTCAACGTTATCAAAATGTTCTTGCAGTAATGTTTGTACAACATTATATATATATTTAACAAAGTTGCATGTACAACTTTTTTACTTTTTCAGTATTCAATTAAATATTTTTAATTGATTTTTTTAAAGAAAAGCTGGACTGTCTGAATGTTCTTTCAAAATAACATGATTATTTTTTAATAACCTAATGGAAATGTTCTTACATTTAAACACATTAGCTGAGATTTTTGCTCATGCACGGTTGCGATTCCTGTCACCTTTACCTTGAACGGCTCGGCTCTCCATAACAAACATGTTGAGGTTTTGTTCATGTGTGGCACCAGGTTTAATACTCAAGATTAGTTCCTTTAAATCCTCAGTCCACAGTACGAGCAACAGTTCTCCACAAACACCACAAATTATTATAATGATCCAACAAAATCGCTATTATAATTATCTGAAAGCTCATTTCCTCTCATTCCCCTTTACAGTCAAAGCAGAAAACAACATTTCAGAGCCTCATGTGCCAGAATGAAGATCCACGATTCGTCTCTCACAAGATTACAATAATTGCCCATATTTGTCTTTAGGATTCATAAATTATGGAAGCTCATTAATAATACAAACGCTTTCTCTCAGCGCTAATGCAAGCAAAGAAACCTTTCTCATCCCTATAGTGCTAAATTAACAGCAGTTTTTGTCCTTGCATGGAGAGCAGAAGATTTCATGTAATGGGAAACATTGTTCCATGTGCGGGTTCTCACTGCAATAATGGTTCTCATGAGCTGTCTGATGGCTTGCCTGCTAACCATTTTACGCTGAAAGAACATTTCCATTGAGTAACAAAATGTTGTTTTCAAAATTCTCGGATCAAAACATCCAGTTTCTTGGAACATTATTGTTTGGTTATAAGAACATTATTCAAATTCCTTATCCAATTCTGTAAGATTTTATACGTTCCACTTCTTAAGAGTATCATTTTGATATATATGATCTAAAAAACACAATCTTCTAAGATTACTGCAAGAACGTTTTGAGAATGCTTCCTGTCAGCTGAGGTGTTTGTGAGGGTGGGCTACACCCTGAGTAAACCTGGCTTTCCACGGACCAAACAGAACGTGTTTCACCTTTTAATACATTGAACCACCGGGGGATGAGTTGGCTAATAAGAACAGACAGAGGTTATATTGCTGATGTTTGCTTAGTTAGCGCTAACAATGTCCCGAACGTTTAACAAAGAAAAAATACCATCAGCACTGTGTTGAGCAATGACCGAAGGCTGGAAGTTTATTGTGATCGCTTAATATCTGCAGCAGCAGATATCATAGTTAGTTTCTTATCTCTGTAAACCATATTTAGTTTGCACAGAGGAGGCAAAAAAAGTGTTTATGTCTTGAAAGAGAAGAACAACAAGAATTTTAGGCGTAGCATCAAACTCATGTAAACATTCCTGAGGCAAATAGCAAATAAGTGCACATCAAAGTGTATACATGCTACCTTACTGCCTCCTTTTCTTTTATCTTTATTCAGCAGACCATTTCAAAGGCATCATTAGTACGGCTTCATAGTCTTGGCTGTCGGGAAACACTGTTTGTATTCATCGGCCCACAGTGTGTGAACACTGGCACCGGCTCACAGATCCTGTTACGTGATTTATCTCTTACACACTGAAGGAGCAAAACATGCTCCTCGGGTTATATCCTACTTTCTCCAGCGCTTCCCAGTTAACGTTCTCAGAACGTTGGCTAGCATTCTGTAAAAGTTCTCTGACGTCTTGGAACACCGAGGCAGTGATAGAAGCTCTCCATTAGTTTGATTTTTTTCATAGGTAACAGTTTTAGGTTAGAAGAACGTTTTTCTTACATTTTCATTAGGAACAAACATGTTAAAAATGTTCTTTTGAAAGTTCTTGGAATGTTTTTTAGACATTGTATTAGCGTTACAGCTTGGATATACGGCTCATTTAAACTAATTCTGTAACCTTTTTAAAAATTCATATATATATATATGTGTGTATATATAAAACAAATCCTACTAATGTTATTGCAGGAATGTTTCTGATAACTTGAAGAGAGCTTTGAAAGTTAGCCAATGTTCTTAAAACGTTCTCTGTTTATCTTGGGTTCTGAATTGGCAATTAAAATGCAGCTTATATTCAAAGTAGTTTACAGTACAGTAGATTTATTACAATGCGGTGTTGGGAGGAACTAATTAATAGTGCTGAAGTCTCTAACTTAACTACATTTTTCAACAGCGTGACGGTAGAGCCAAGGTCGCTTTAGATTAATTTAGCTTTCATCAGCGTTTGACGTCTGCTGAACTGCTGACTGGTGTTTAGTCAAGAAATGAGTTACTTAATCAGTTGGTTAAAAAATACAAAGAATTCATTTGAAAGCAGAGTGATTTTCTCCTTGTCAGTATTGTTAAATTCATGTTTATACATTTGTATTTGGACACAGATGTAACTCTTCTATCTAAATTCATTCAAGTTTAACTTTGTTTAGCTTATATTTACACTCATGGTGTGTTTGACAGTTCACACACCTGCGTTCTTGCTAACGGGGAACGTTTGCGGAACATTGGCTAACATTCTCTTAAAGTTATGAACAGGTTCTTGCAGTAATGCTAGTAGACACAAACATATATACATGTGCATGTGTGTCAAAACATTACTCTTAATATTGGTGGAACATTTTAAAATGTTAGAGAATTTAAAACAATGTTTGAATAATGTTCCTATAACCTAGAAAATGTTTAAAAACAGAACGTTTCAATTATTTCAAATTGAGACTTTTTTTACGTCTTGACAAACTATGACTGTTCAGACGACAAACATGCATCTAAAACGGCTCAGACGGAAACCAAATTCAGCTACTATGATGTTGTACAGAAACTGATATCATTACTTTTTTTATTTTAGTAACAGCTTTGTTCTGCGGCGCGGGTGCATCTGTAGCCCTCAGCGGCAGGGTGCGGTGTAAGATTGCAAAGCTAGGTTAAATGGACACCATTGCATATTTCTAAAATATCTTTGGTTTCTCAGGAGAGAGAGAGAGAGAGTGCACCTCAAATGTAAAAAACTCAATGGATGACCTGACCAAATATCAGACTATTGTGTCCAGCGAGATTTAGTCTTGAGTTTTTGCTACTTAGTTGAATGAAAGATCAAAGACAGACATTCACAGCAGTTTTTGTAGAGAGTGGCCACATTTCAGACTGAATCAAACATACGTCTGTGTGTGTGTGTGTGTGTTGAAAACGGAGTGATGATGGAGAGAAAGCACTAACCCACACTGAGGGCGATCGATCCAACAAAAGCTACTTTCTTTCTGCAGGAGTTAAATCTTTCTGTCGTTGCCCAGCTAACAATTGTAGGTTGTTGGAACATTTCAGTGTCGTTTTCAGTCTACAAAAACGGTAAAAAGGTTACTTTCAAAGTTCATTCAAAATCTCCAGTTTGTTGTTAGACACTAACGTTAGATAGTATTTATTTATGAGGGCTTAATTTATATAAACGTTTTCAATTACATTTATTTCCTGATTTTGATTCTTTTTAAATGTCCTATCTGCTTCAGAAAAAACTGTATGATGTGATGTATAACGTTAAAGAAATGTCACACTAACATTACTGTAAGAACGTGTGGAGAACGTTAGCCAATGTTCTAAGAATGTTTCCTGTTAGCTGGCAGTACTCCAGGAGACGTTCTCCACAGGGTGGTCTTCATCATAAGGGTTTTAACTGGGTGATTGGAAGTCATGATGGACTAAAGACTTGATTACCCTGGTGTTCAAAATCATTGATTCAAATCAGCAGTTTGTCATCAGACCAGCGTTCAATTTTATGTTCTAAGAACGTTTTCCTAACGTTTCCATTATTAAAAGTGTTTTTGAATGCTCTAGGACAGGTCAAACATTTTTTGCATGTTTTATAATCACTGTATTAAAGAGTTTTGGTCAATTCTGTAATGTTTTTTAAATTTTCAATAACAATTTAAGAATAATGTTTGCCAATGACATTTTAAAAAATGTTCTGCAGATGTTACTGCAACATCTTTGTGATAGGAAATGTTCTGAGAATGTTTCCTGATAGCAGAGAGAGAACGCTATGATCTAACTGTAAAGTGTTGGATTTGGGAATCATAGAAACAGTGAGTTCTGTAAAGTTGAGGAACTCTGATTTAGTGCATGTCTAGAACGTTCTGGAACAAATGAGGGTCAAACTGTGTGCACTCAATAAAGTGCCCTTTACCTATTGGTTAATTAACCGGCTGACTGGAGTTATGATTGGACAAAGCACTTATTTACTATGGGTAATAAAAAATGAGACATGCAATTTCACATTGTGCAAAAGGAGCGAGGGAACAGTGACCGTAACAGGCTGTTCAGACCAGGTGCAGCGTGACTCTCCTAATGATGAAGAAGTAAAAAACTCCCAGCTAACAGGGAACGTTCTCAGAACGTTAGCTATCATTCTGTAAAAGTTCTCTTGCAATTATTTAAAGGAGATTCTTGCAGTAATGCAAGTAGATCTTTTTTTCAATGTTGCTTTTCTAATTAAACAATGTTATTGTTAGTGCAACGTTTAAAAAACATTACACAATTTAATATTTATTTGAATAATGTTCTTATAACCAAACAACCTTTTTAAAACAACATTCAAAACACTGGATGTTTCGAATGTTCCTACAGCTTTCAAAACAACATTTTAATGCTTTTTAACCAACAGAAACGTTAGAGAACGTTCTTACAACCCAAAGCTAAAATTGTTTGCCAAGTCAGTATTGCTTCAGGAAATGACTCAAGTGCTTTTATTTTCGGCCGCTGATGTCTCTGCGTTTTCCGAAACTCCACAGGCCTCCGAGGAGCCACGTGTTGCTGCGACAACAGGCAGAGCAGTGTGCCACTTCCTCTCTCTCTCTCTCCCACACACACACCACCTGCAGTCAGGAAAACCACTGACCTTCCATGTGGTGAAAAACCACAGGATAATCCATCTTCAGGATGCTAAGCCCACAGCTTCCCATCCCTCCACGAAGCTTCGGATATAATGCGTTATCACAAGGACAACGCGAGCGCGCTCTCGTTGATATTTGTGTCATTGCTTTTAATTCCTTTTGTGGATTCCAGTATTGATAAGAGAGCTGTGTGTGTTTACGTTGCACGCTAGTCTTTGTGTTACTATAGCGTAGAGCACAAGTGCAGCTACACAATTAGAGATAAACCTCATATTTCGCTGCGCTTTCTGCTGCATTTTCATTTAGATCCTGTGATGATGTTGCGGCGCGTTGTTGTATGTTAACATAAAGTACAGCCTGTTGTGTGGTAATTATATGGTATCACATTTTCTCAAATCTAGTTCAGCCAAGCCTTTATTTCCATTATAAACACAGCATGTGTGTGTATAGTATACAAATGAAAAATATAATAGTATACTACATAAATGACAGGAAAGCTCTGTGCATATAGAAATATTTCTTATTTGCACTGCAGGTAGTCAAGAAAAGTGCGTGTGTGTGTGTGTGTGCGTGTGTGTGCGTGAGCGTGTGTGTGTGTGTGTGTGTGTGTGCCTGTGTGTGTGTGTGTGTGTGTGTGTGTGTGTGTGTGTGTGTGCCTGTGTGTGTGTGTGTGTGTGTGCCTGTGTGTGTGTGTGCCTGTGTGTGTGCATGTATAAGTATATATGTTCATATTCTTGATAATAGCCACATAGCATTTAAAAAATACATGCAAGATAATAACATGATATTTCAGAACAGTCTGAATCTGACACAGTTACATAGAAAAATAAAAAAAACTGAATTAAAGCTAAATAATGTAGAAAAGGTGAACTTTATAATGCCCTTAGCTTACATATAATGCCCTTAGCAGTTTAACATTCATGTAGTGACCTGGGAAAGTCAAACTCTCATTTTAAATCCCAGACAAAACAGTGAACTGTAGTGACTCCTGTAATGCCTTCCTGAGGGGAAACCAGTGATATGAGACTCTGATATTAAAGCTATATACACAGCTAACAGGGAACGTTCTCAGAACGTTGGCTGACGTTCTCTAAACGTTCCCTCGGTTAACGCAAACGTGCTTACGGTACCATTAGTAGAACCTTATGTGTAAAAAACCTCATACGTCGTTAGTGGCGCTAAGATATTAATATTGCATGAGAATTAAATATTAAAAATAAGTCAATTATATAGTAAATTAAGGCAATAAAGTAACAGGATTAAGTGGAAATAAATAAATAACGAAGTAATGAAATGAAAAGTTACGCAAGACTGTTCTTACAGAAAAGACACAAGTGACATGAAAGTGTCTAATTTTACATCTTCATTGCGTTTCATGTACGTTGCATAGTTTTAAATCGTTCATACAGACTTTATTAGTTTGCATAAGCGTTATAACTTTATTACTATTTATTAATATTTATTACTTTGCCTTGGTCATATGCAATATTTGTGATTGTCAGCGCAAACAATGGGTCAAATATGATGACGACATGTTATGACCGCACGGGCTGTGAGATCCACCGTCGTCTTCATCAGTTTATGTGGGTCCAGTCCGTGTTTTCCAAGCACCCGCTGTTACCCGCTGGGCTGCATGGTGAACGTCTGAAAGAGAGATTCAACAATCCCTTTATTTCTTACTCTTTCTTTACATTTTTGCATGCATTACATTTTTTATGCCTAGCTAAAACTAGCTATGGTATTGATATTAGGTATTGATATTTAATTATTACTGCAACTGTACTATTGACTTTAAAGTGTCGTATTGTTGTTATATCTATATAGATATGGTATTATAAGTATACACATCTATAATAGACAATGCACAAGAACATGGTGATGTCTTGGAAAACGTTTAATTCACGAGAAAAGGCATTTAATAATAGTTATAATAGCAAACGTATTTGTTGCATTTTCTGGTGGGTTTTTCTACTGGGAACCCCTGAGGCCAGATTCCAGCAGACTTCAGAAATCCAGTCCGTGTTTTCAGCAGCGCTCACATTTGGCTACTGGGCTGTGCAGTTTATCAGCGTGTGTGTGAGTGCATGAGAGAGAGACAGAAAGAGAGAGAGAGAGAGAGGGAGAGAAAGAGAGGATTCCTACTTTCCCCCGTTGACAGAAACACAGTGCTCGTCTGTGTCGAGCAGAAGTTGAGAGCGCTCCACTCCGTCTCCATCCACAGCCACCAGGAATCCGAGGGATTCACTTTCATTATAAGAGACGCGTTTATTCCAAGCGGATCCTTATCTCACTTCTGCTATGTGGTGGATGCGAGGGATGCGTGATTTATGAACGATTGCATGATTGAAACATCTCGCAACCTGCAGCTGTAGCTCCCGGTGCGCCGAGCGCGTTTCACTCCACGGATCGTACGCGCGTCTTGCGGATTTTGCGCTTTTACGCATCGGCTGGATTTTGGCACGGGAGGGTTGCGATGTTGCAAACACCTGTCGTGATTTTCACTTCGCTTCTGTTATCGCTGTCATGTGCCGGAGACTTGAAATCTCGCAGCTGCGGCGATGTGCGCCAGGCGTACACGGCCAAAGGGTTCAGTCTCCATAATGTGCCACTTCAGGAAATATCAGGTGAGGAACGGGTGCCGATGTCGAGTTGAGGGTACATGAGAAATTTCAGCTCGTCTGCTTTGTGAGAGCTTCATAAACGCAATGTTTGGGTGGATAACACTTCGTGTTTGTGCTGAAGGTTTGGTTTAAAAGTCTTATTGATCGTTACGTTACGCGTTGCGGTGCCCTTTAATAACGGCGAGCTCGTATTGACTCGCATAAATGCTCAACTTAAGAATTTGAGTGTCTCAGTTTTTAGAAGCTGTAGAAAGTTTTTCTGCAACAGTTTCTCCAACGTAGATGGTTATATAGACAACATCCGTGTTTTTGTTATAATGCATTTACAGAAAAAAGTTAGAGGCTCGTTTGTATATTTTAGGCCGTGTATTAAGTTCTGCAGCTTTGAGAATCACAAAGTTTAACTTGGAAAAGTTGGATTTGTGTCCGTTTATAACTGCATAACAACTGCAAAAGTTAGGTTTATGTAGATTTTAAGTGTTTTAAAACATGCATTATTTGTTCATGATCAATATATTGTAGGCATATTCCCAACTTGCATGCAACCAACAAGAACATCCATGTTGATAATGTTTTTAGTAATAGTGGGTGACTTGCAATTTTGGGAACTTGGGATACGTAACAATGTTTTATTGTACAATAACAAAGTCTCAAAAAAAGTCCAAAAAGATTTTCTGTTGAAATCTGCTTTAAAAACTACCAACACACAAAATTGTGTGAAATTTACAGCAGCTCTTTATAAACGTCTGATGCCACCAGTCATCTTTACATTCAACACCCCACTGTCAGTGCACCGCTTTAATGTTATTTATTTAGTTATAAGTGTGTAAAACTGTGTAAAGTTATTTTCTGACTCCATGGGACATACATGGGCAGCTGTAAGTTACAGTCCAGTCTTGCTGTGGATTGTCTTTGGACAAACTTGCGCCCTGTGCCCATAAACTCGTTTCGTGAGTTTTATCCACATTGTTACGACTTCACTGGTTCCTTTCACTCATCTGTGCCTCCAGTTAAAAATAAGAGGACTTGCAATATAAACAAACCCAGTAGGTGGCTCTACTCACTCAGCTGGAGGAGTCTCAGCTCAATGCTGGATTTGTGAAGTCCTTTAGGCCACAGTTTAATCTGATGCGTGCTGTGGCACACGGAGAGCTTTGCTTTATTATCTGTTGTGAAGTAATCACCCTACAGCGCTTTGCCCAGTCACTGCAGATTACCACCAGGACGTCATACTGAAGAACACAGTTCCAGATACTGCGGAAACATTGTGCTCGATTTCTCAGCGTGGTTGAGCCGTGTTTAAAATGACATTCGGTTGGTGTACCGATGGCAGCTGTTGTACGAGAACTGTTGGGAATCGTTGTGTATGAAAGTTGAGGAGTTTGCGAGTTATCATCTTAAACCAGACTTTGATTTAAGCAAATTTTTGTTGGTGGTTTGTTTCAGGATATTGGAGCATATTGGAGACTTTATATATAGAATCACAAAAGAGCAGAAAGTCATTGAAGTCGGCTGGGTGTGTGTGTGATGGGTTCTGGTAATATTATACTGTCCAAATGTCCCTGCAAGTATAGTAAGACCAGTAAATTTTGACATTGTAGGAGATTTCTGTGGTGTCTATGAAGAAACAAGTTTATAAATCTTGAAAATGTAGCCTTGTAGAGTTTGCTTGTTGGTTCTTAGAACAAAATGATTAATGCTGTCTCTCTCTCTCTCTCTCTCTCTCTGCGAGTCGCTTCGGATAATAGCGTCTACTAAACGGATACATGTACATTTAAATGACAATCTTAAATGGTAGAAAGTTTTCTGTGAGGGTTAGTTAGAGTATGCAGTTTGTACAGTATCCCTATCCCTAAGTATCCCTATAAAACATGAACAGCTGTGTGTGCGTGTGAGTGTGTGTGTAAGTGTGTGTGTGTGTGTGTGTGTGAGTGTGTGTGTAAGTGTGTGTGTGTGTGTGTGTGCACGCACATGCTCATTGTTTTTCTTAACTTCTAAAATAAGAATATTGTCTCTTCTCCCCTGTGTTACCTGTGCACATGTTTGTCTTCTGAGAATCCCAGAGCCTGAGTTCTCAGAGGACCGAGGTCCCGTGTGTGACTTCTGTCAGAGACAGCGACTCCATACGACTGAATCTGTGTTCAGTGCTGCAGTCGCTGATGTGTAGAATAATGATGTGCGTTATATCGGACGTATCCAGGAACGCAGATTCAGAGTTCAGGTGTACCTTCAGGTGTGAAATATTCTTCAATAACTGACTTTTATTTATGTGTAAAACACTATAATATAGTAAATAAAGGCTTTATATTGGAGAAAACAGTTTACTGTTAGCGTTAGAGTGTGGTTAGGTTATATTGCTTATGACCAGCTGTGTTTTAAACAATATGAATAGAAGTGTAAGGATGTGCCCATTTAGATAATTAAACGTGTGTGTGTGTGTGTGTGTGTGATGGGTGTGCTGAGAGACAATCTGAGTTTTGAGGGTCAAAACTCCACGTTGTAGCTTCATGGGTGTGGGAGAACATTCCAGAATATATAGATCATATGATTTCCAAATTGCAAACTTTTATTTCAAAACTCTGTCCAAAAAGACAAACCCAGATACTCTGATAGTCACACATTAATCTCTCTCTCTCTTTCTCTCTCTCTCTCTCTCTCTCTCTCACACACACACACACACACACACACACACACACACACACACACACAGAAGTAAAATGAAGCGTTTGTCCTCAGATAAATCATCTGCCTGATTTATCTCACACACGTTTGATTGTTGCTCCTCTCATGAGCTCATTTCATGTCTCTGAGGGCTTTTGTTTGTGTGGTGAGCGTTCAGGGGGCAAATCGGTGCCTGACAACACAGAGGTGATGAGGGAAGCGTTATTTAGCCCTGCACACACTTGATCTTTACATTAGCACTATAAATAAATGCATATATATCATTAGCACGCTTATACAGTGTTTAGCGTAAACGCATCTTTGATTAAGTTATTAACACTGCAGGAAAAACTCTTTCAAACTTTTTATAGTTTTTTACTTTTTTATACTTTTTTACTAGTTTATTTGAAACATCGGCCCTAAAGTATGAAGTTGATTTAGCCTAAAGTAGAAACTGATCTGTTCAGAATATATTTATTCTCAATCTGTTGTTGTTTAAATTCAGCGGTTTGGTTGTTTTGCAAATATGTTAGGATTTATCTTTGTGACCTGTTACAAATAATCCCATCTTTTGGTTTATGACAGTGATTATGAACCTTTTTGAATTTAAGACCCGCCCAAACACCAAGAGCTTTGAGAGTTTTGATTTTAAGTTTATGTTACTGTTTATTTTGTCTAATTTTTCATCATTTTAAGTCATATCAAAGCCACCGGTGAGTTCTGGTCCACTGTCTGAGAAACACCGAGTTATGGTTAAAGTGCTAAACTAAGTAGCTTTCATTTGTGAAGGATTTAATTTACTGCATTACCCAACAAAAACATCACTACTATTATTTAAACTGTAAACAATCTTTCCATTGTCTTCCAGCAAAAAATAACTTGTTTGGGATATAAAACAACCATAAGATAAACACAACAGGTGTTGCTGTATTAGACCAGCAGACCTTTAGATGCAAACTGCATCATATTTTACTGAAAGAAGGTTCTACGGTTCCCTGTCACACTGTGCCATTTCAACAAGTGTCTCTCTGTCTCACTCCTGTCTCTCTGTCTCACTCCTGTCTCTCTGCCTCACCTCTGTCTCTCTGTCTCACTCCTGTCTCTCTGCCTCACCTCTGTATCTCTGCCTCACTCCTGTCTCTCTGTCTCACTCCTGTCTCTCTGCCTCACATCTGTATCTCTGTCTCACTCTTGTTTCCCTGCCTCACTCCTGTCCTTCTCTCTGTCTGCTCTAATCACTCTCCCTAATGAAAATCTTGGAGCTAAATGTCATGAGTTTGTGAAAAGCTTTGATCTGCGTGTGTGTGTGTGTGTGTCCGTGTGTTTATCCAGCACTGGTGTATTGAGCCACATCCATTTGCATTCATTATTCTGCACAGACCTGCACAAACACATCTCGCTTTTCAGACTGTCCTTCCACTCAGAAGAAGTGAGAGTGAAGCTGAAGACAAAAAAACGTACATTCATTACACAGGATGAATGAATTAGAATGACGCTTTTAGAGGAAGGTGACGTGTATCGTAGCTGAACTGTACGATTATACTGTGTGTATCTCTTTCCACACTGTCATATTATGGGATATTCATTCATATAATCATTAAATCTTTGTCATGATGAACTTTATGGCATTTCTGTACAATTGTAGGTTGTAAGAACATTTTCCTAACGTTTATGCTAAGTAAGAAAAACATTACAAATGATACTTTTAAGGGATTAGGAAAGTTTAGGAAATAATTGCTTAGTTTAAAAATGTTTAAATTCTTAATGCAGTTAAATATTGGTTGGTTTTTAAACAGTTCTGCTAACAACATAAGAACAACATTTTTTATTTATAATGTTAAAAAGCTCTACTAATGTTACTGCAAGTATTTTTGGTAGCGTTGAGAGAATGTTTAGAGAATGTTAGTTAATGTTACTGAGAACGTTCCCTGCGAGCTGGAGACAAGGACAAAATAAGCCTCACGGTGTGCTATATTTTACATCACAGCGTTATATGAGCGACTGACAGACACGTCGGGGCGGGTGAACGGGGGACTTTTTTAATTTTTGGGTGACCTGTTCCTTTAAGGCCTGTGTAGTTATATAAGGATGACAGAAATGAGAACCCCTCTCAGCTCAGAGAGGATATGTTTTCATTTTATTTTATTTTATTTTATTGTTCCAGGGGCAACAGAGAAATATAATATTAGCTCAGGGCCTGTGTATAATGTAGCAGAAAACCAGAGCGTCAGTTTCCTCATGTGAGGGCTTCTGGGAAATCCACCTACACTGCCTCCAGTAAAACGCCTCCACGCGGAAGATCCAGGCAAACAGATGAATTATTTATAGATAAATATATTTACGTGTATCAGAGGCTGTTCATTGTGATTACTGCGACGGGTTTGCTGTTGATACAGACGTGAGTGTTAATATGCAGCGACACATTTGGGTTCCCGGCTAGCAGGGAACGTTGTCAGAACATTGGCTAACATCGTTCTAAAACATTTCTTGAAGTAACGTTGGCAGAAGTTCTTTAACATTATAAAAAGGTTATTTTTATAATTGTTAGCTTGGTTGTTGGTCCAAACTTTATACATATAAAGTGCCAAATAGCTAACAAGCTAAACTGTAAAATGTTGTTGTTATAAAATATACTTTGTGCTGGTAAGCAGCTCAGTTTCCCACATCCTGTGGAAACATGTGGCTGCCGGACCGCAGATGAATCTCATTCATCTAAACAAACGTCAGGAAAGTAATGATTTCAAGACTCCATTTGCGAAAATCTGACATTTTCGACGGCAATAAACTCTAATTTAAATTCACCGTGAGCCACGGCACGTGTAATTGGTTTTTGGTAACGTCTCCTAAATAATCCAGAGCGTAAATACGCCTCACGCCCGCTGCCGCCCCAGAGGAGAAGGATGTAGAAGACACTTAATTACTGCTAATTAGCTATGCTAACACAGGTACATCAGGTACCGCTGGATAAGATGGTGGCAGTTATATTTATCTTTCAAAGCAAGAGTTATCGCACCAAAATGCTCCAGGTTGCCTGAAATTCAACTTTCTTAAAGCAAATATATTTTATTAAGTGGCAAAAGCCAACAAAGAATCAATTTACATAAGTTAATTATATGGGCAGTTTTTTAGCTGCAAACCAGCAAACAATTTTAGGTTGTAAGAACGTTTCCCTAAGTTCCCAAAGTCCACCTGCAACTTTGAAATATTTTTATTATATGTGATACACTGCTAATAAAGCTATACCAACGTTACTGGCAAAACGTTTTTGGTAGCTTTACGAGAATGTTAGCCAGCGTTCTGGGAACGTTCCCCCTTAGCTGGGTAACAGCTGAGTTTGATAAATGGTGCTTGGAAGGTGAGCTACATAAGGAAAGCCGGCCGCACCGGAGCCCAGAACAGCGGTTCCCCATGAGAACAGGAAATAATAAAGGCATTAATATTGTGGAAATTGAGTGACACAGGAAGTTGTAGCCGAGACGTTCGATGTGTGGAAGCGTGGGCGAGGTGAGAATCTAATGCTTTGTTTTGCCCCGGCAGTTGCGAGATGCTGATAGCGTTTCTTTGCTGTCTTGTGCTGTTTCCCTCAGAGCAGCCAGAAAACCAACAGCACATATTTCTAGCATTGCTTGCAGTCACTGTCAGCATCATTTGGGATTGCTGCTGTTTTTTCTCCCCCCAAACTTTAGTTTCTTTCTTATTTTTGTGTGGTTGTTTGTTTTCCTTCAGCCCGAGTCTGTTAACTGTGTTGTTCCTAAAATAGCTGACGTCAAGAAAGATTTTTGGATCAAGGCGAGCGTCGCGTTAACCGTGGCTTATATTAAAGGCTGGAAATTTGAAGGGGCCCCTATGCAGGTATTAAACTTTGTAGTGTAGCACGGTTTGGGCAATAAACATGAGTGATCCATCAAAGCTGTGACACGTTTTGAAGTGTTTAGATGATGGTAAGCGCTGAAACAACTGAAGAATATTTTGTTTGAGAGACGTTTACAAAGGGCAACTGAGCAGCGTCGCATTAATCAAACCGTTTTAAGTGTAGCTCTGACACCCAAACTGTGCTACACTTGTCTTCTAGTTGTTGAGTTGTTCAAGCCATGTTTTATAACAACCCTGGTGCAAAAATCTTGCCAGCTCACATTTGTGGAGGATTTATGGACGTATTACCTTGGCTGCCCTTTTTGTCTGCTTTAACAATGCTGGCTTGCTGTGAATCACTCATTGTTTAATTTTTATGTGCCATCGGTTGTCTGCAGTATTGGAGAAACTATTTTAAAACTGATATTCCTTAAACAGCCAGCTATTGATAAAGTAGCTTCACTATAAATCCCTTTCAAATCTAAAGTGCATGTTATCCAAAGAAAGTTACATACATTTTTTGATTATGTTTGTTGCCTGGAATTTGAACCCATGACCTTGGTTTTGCTAGGGTCATCCCAGCTAACAGAGAACGTTCTCTGAACATTGGCTAACATAAATGTTTTCTTAATGCTTTAAAAATCGTTCTTGCACGATGTTAGTACAATTTTTTAACATTATATTACATATAAATGAAGGTGGAATGTTTTAAAAGCATTACAGAATTAAGAAATAACATTTGTGAACAATGTTTTTTTAACCAAGCAATAACGTGAATATAGTGTCTAACGTGAATATAGTGTTAAGAGTTTCATATTAGAATTTGAATATTTATTACGTAATGGAAATATAATAAAAAATGATATTATAATCTAAAATGGTTAGCTGGGACGCTCTACCAGTTAAGCTATATATTTATACTTATAAATACTAAGAAAACTTTTATATTTGTATGTTTGTAGTGTACAGCTATTTATCTATATAGTTAATGCAGCTGTAACTGTGAAGAACTCTTCAGCAGAAATGAATGTCTGCATTAAGAAGTTTGCTAGTGTTTATGTATAACAGTGTCTTGTTCATATTCAACTTTGTAATGCAGCTGTCAACTTTATCTAAAGCAAAACCACAATAAAAAAATGCCTCAGACTTTCAAAGACTGAAGTTGAGTGTTGCACTGCTGCACAGAAATTCATCTCCAACTCAAGTGCATTTCAAGTCAGGCAGCCAGAGGTCAAAAAACCATAGTGATGATTCAAAACAGAGCTGCAGTGGTTTTCACGCAGAGCATGCGAGCTGCCTCAGAGCATGCGAGCTGCCTCAGAGCATGCGAGCTGCCTCAGAGCATGCAATCTGCCTCAGAGCATGCGTGCTGCCTCAGAGCATGCGTGCTGCCTCAGAGCATGCAATCTGCCTCAGAGCATGCAATCTGCCTCAGAGCATGCAATCTGCCTCAGAGCATGCATGCTGCCTCAGAGCATGCGTCATGCCTCAGAGCATGCGTGCTACTTCAGAGCATGCGAGCTGCCTCAGAGCATAAAAATTGTTTAATGTTCTTATAACCAAATGATAACGCTAATGCAACATCTGAAAACTGTGTGTTGTGGGTGTGACATGGGTGTAAAGAGAAAGCGGTTATTTGTTATCGATGAACATATCGATGCTAACAATCACTTACGATTGATTGCTAAAGTTATAGTGATTATCTGGAAATATAAAAAATATTATAAAATATTTATACTGAAACTTTGTGGCTGTGCAAATACAATCAGTTTCATTCCGATGATTTGCTCATTATTCAGTATATTACATTTTTTAACAACCAGGTTGACTTCAACAACCAGACAAAACTAACTCTTGACTCCTGTTGAGTTTATAGTGGACTGATTAGCAAAATTAGGTTCATTGACGGTTCTGTGTGATATAGTTGTGTACTGTGTGTGTGTGTGCATAGATTAAAATTATGTACCAAAGGTATTAGTGCAGTAAAACACCCAGTGTTTAAAAGCCCATTTTGGGTTTTGTGCTGTTGGTACAGAAATGGCTAATTAGACAGTAGGGGATTGGACAGTTGCTTTGTATAGATGTTCTGAGCCGTGTACAGGGACCACAGAGCTGCGAAGGGCCACTCCGCGTCCCTCTGAAATCAGTCTGTGTGGGGCGGCGACTCGTGAGACTTCATTAAAGCTGCCCGGGGCCCGACGCTTTCTCACACTGTGTGGTGTCTGCGGCAATATGTTCACAACAAGCTTTCTGCGTTTAACCAAGCTGTGAGGGCTAAACCTGAAGGAATATTCTGTTAAGAAGTTAAGTGCTTCTGACAGCTCTGTGGCCTGCTGTTTATTACTACTGAAAATCATTCTGCCAGTAACTTAAAACCAGAATGCAATTACAGCAGCAATCTAACAGACCACCATGTGGCTCATTTCAAACATGTTATATTAAATATTCAGTATCACATTGACATTGTTTGGAATGGGAAAGACTGAAGCTGCGTATTTAGAAAATTGACAAATTTGTGGATTGAGACAGTTGGACAGAAACAGGCAGATACATAAAGCACAAGATGTTTTAAGGTGAGCTGTACTGTGTGACTGTAATGTCAGTTTGACTTGTTGTTGTGTCTGAGTGAATTATGGATGTTTGTAGTTGGTTCTTAGCAGAATTAAAGTTTGTTATTCCTGTTAGAAAAATAACTCGCATCTAACTTTCAGTTTGATGTTTTGAACAGAGATGGGAACAGTGACAGATTTTTTAATAGCACATATATCTTTTTTTATATTTATTTTTTGTTGTTAACTTTTCAGCTTTAAAGCTGCTACACCCACGTTAAACATTTAGAAGTGACACACCTGTGTGTGTGAGGGTGACACACCTGTATGATGTTTGATACCATGCGAGTCTTTATTTAATGATGGAAGCAGGTTCACCTGTGTGTTACTCCTCATCAACACGCTTCACCTGATTGGGTGCAGGAATGAGGTCCTGAAGCAATTCCCAGCCGGAGATTGATGTTCTCGGACGGCGCGTTTGTGGGTCTTGTTTATTTTTTATCTCTTAAGTGGTAACAAGACATATGCGCCACTTGATCCCGGTACAAAACCTGCATATTGAAGCTTTAATTCAGTTTCTCTTCAGTGGCAAACAGAGAGTCTGTGAGGCAGGACTGAACACTGACCCACTTATCAGGAAACATCCTCTCAACGTTGGCTAACATTCTTTAAAAGTTCTCTCAGAAATGTTAATCAGAAATGTTAACATTGGTAGAACTTTTTAATGTTATATATAATTATTTATACATATATAT
>JBAJNP010001505.1:0-60542 GCA_036877545.1 Yasuhikotakia modesta
TTTTTTTTTTGTTTATATACATATATAAACAAAAATGACAAAAATAAACAAATGACAACTAAGCAATAAGACAGACAGACCTAAACTGTCATGCATTAATAGACATAAAGATCGACATAATTCTTTTAATTAAATTGTAAATGTAAATTGTAAATTGCCAAAATGTAAATGTAAAATTGTATATAAAAATTGTGACAATGACTGATGAGTGAAATCAATGTTTTCATATAATTTATTTTAATTACACTATAGGTTATTTGTAAATGGCTTTTCCCTTTCAAAATATACGCATCCAGTTATATTCAGAAAGCAGCTAGAAGCGTTTTCTACTATTTCGTATGTATGCTTTGTAGATCACAAATACTTTACACCAGAAGGCTTTAATATTCATGTATTGCCATTTTCAAAGCTCTTCAGCTAAGGGCCATGAAACGGATAGTGAATTAATGACCGTGTACCAACCGGTGACGGTTGCTAGGGGAAATTTGCTCCAAACATTGACAGACAAACTAGCAAGTATTACTAAAAAGCTTTTACCCTATTACCGCAGAGTGAGCTTGTAAGAGAACCAATAGCATCGCATCTTTCAAACAGCTTGTCCCGCCTGCTCGCCTAAGACCGCCCACAGTAAAACATGTTCTTGTGAGCAGGACAGACGCTGCCAATACTCGAAACCATACTGAATATAGAAGGTAAGAACTGATTTTGTTAACCAAAATGTGTTTATTTGATATTATGCATTTCATTTAATATTTAACTGAACGTCCACGAGATTGGCAGATATAATTATCCTGCTTTTTGTAGAGTAATAACATTAGTTTGGCTAGCGGCTAGCTGCACGTTCAAGGCTCTGATATATCAGAAATCGGCTGGATGCTTTAAAACTTTGTTTCTTTGTTTCATTTTCTCGCCATCTTTTGTCATTATAAGTAAAATACATTGTTTGTAAGCGCAATAATAACGACTAAAATACAGTGACAAGTCGGCAGCGGTGCCTCTGCTGGATATTGGAATAGACGTTTTAACCTGATTTATGTTTCAGTGTTACTGGAAGTCAGCGCTGGTTATCTAATTGTTTGCAGCTAGTACGGTTAGATGTGTCTGTTTCTGAGCCTGGTTCTCTCCCCCTTTTAAGGGTGGTGGGTAATTTTTCTGCCCTGTCATATATAATGCAATAACTCCTCTATCTGGCCTTATTTTGCTTTTAGATTGCACTAGTTGTTCTGATCTTCAAGGGCTTAGCTTCTATTTGTATTCATTTTTGGTTTGTTTAAGAATGGCACGTCTGCCTTAGTCATCTCTCTGGCAGGTGGTAGTTGTAGCCATTCTCAGCATGCAGCTGGATTCTGTGTGAAGTAAAATGAAGGTGTCAGTGATCAGGTGGTGCACGGCTTGAGATGGTTTAATAATATCTGCTAGCACCGTCAATGAATGACAGGTTATTAGAGACCAAGGTTAGGGTGACTATGACTTAAATGTCTATAGAAACAGTCATATGTTACTTGGTTGCACCAAATTCTCCCAACATACAATGAATAACTTTATTAATGTGTATTAGAGATGCCAAACTGCAGTTGGTTTTGTAAATAGTTTATTTTATGTATGGCTGTTATGTTTTAACACTATTTTATTGTCACATATTTAAAGAATTGTTTTTGTTAATTTATAATTTAAATTTTTTTTGTTTGTCAATTTGTGTTTTTCCCCAATACCACAGCATGAAAATTCACCTCCACTGACATGGAAAAATATGAAAGGTTGAAGAAGATCGGGGAGGGATCCTTCGGGAAAGCCATCCTGGTCAAGTCAAGGGCAGATGGCCGACAATATGTTATTAAGGAGATTGGCATCTCCAGGGTAACCAGTCACCTTCTTCTCTAAGACGTTTTATGAATGCTGGTTTATGATGTGTGTTATATTATAATAATCATGTAGATAAAACATTGTATGTTTGTACTGTAAATGGCCAGACAACATACAATTTGCATTAGCATTTGGTTTGCTCTGTTTAATTTTACATGTACATGTCAGATGTCCAGCAAAGAAAGACAGGAGTCACGTAAAGAGGTGGCAGTTCTGGCTGATATGAGTCACCCAAACATAGTCCAGTACAAGGAATCCTTTGAAGGTAAACATCTGTCATTTAACATTTATTCATTTGGCAGACGCTTTTATCCAAAGCAACTTACAGTGAATTCAAGGCATACATTTTTATCAGTACTTGTGCTCCCTAGAGTCGAACCCACAACCTTCTAACGCAACGCTCTACCAGTTGAGCTACACAGGAACACGATTAATAGTCCAATTATATTGTTCCTTTATGTTATTCCAAACCTATATGAATAGGGGTACACAAAAGAAAATATTTAAAAGTACTTTGGTATCCAAACAACAGCGACACCCATTGTATGGCCATAAAACATTTCTCAAAATATATATTTTTATCTTCCGCATAATTAAAAAAGTCAAACAGGTTTGGAATGACATGATGGTGAGTAAATTTTGGAAAAATATAATTTTGACATGAACTGCCACTTTAAGTTATATTTCAACGTGACAGTTCACCGCCCTCCTGCGTCATTACGTTGGCAGCCATGCATTCCATGATTAATACATGTCTAAGAATGAGCCATGTTCAGTTGCCAAATGTTCATTAATCTAAGTACATTTGTTCTGGCACAAACTAGACCTAGTTCTCCTCTCTCTGTAAAGGATGGTCTCTGATTAATAGCAGATGAATTCTGCATGATCTGGCAGGGGTCCAGGCCCTTGAATTAAATTAGAGATGATGTTGCAGAGCTAATGATAATTTCTCCTCAAAAAAACATGCAATGACTATATTGCATCCAAATGGCAGGGCAGTGACATGGATCTTGGGTTTATGACTGTTAATGAAATTAACTGTAGAGGGTCCATTGTCTGTACAGTTCCACACAGATATTAAAACCACAGAGTCCAATACTGTTTGACACTGTTTGCATTATACATGTACAGATACTGTATGTTAAATGTCAAGGAACCATTTAAGCTGTCGACTGAACCATCCATTTGTTATTGATAAGATGTCTAATTGTTTTTACAGAAAGCGGTTGTTTGTACATAGTAATGGACTACTGTGAAGGAGGAGACCTGTTTAAAAAGATCAATAACCAGAAAGGGACACTATTCTCTGAGGAACAGGTAAGAAAAACAACATAAGGACATCACAAAAAAACATACCTTGATTAGGAGAAAATGTCTGAGGGCATTTTAAAATCAGCATTCATTAATTTTGACTTGCCTACAATAATAATAATATTTTTCCATTCCTGTGTAATAGTATGGAAATTATGTATGGTTAAGGATCCAGAAGGCATTTTGCTTATTTAATAATAATCGCTTTATTGCATTTTAACCACAGTAGTTCATGTCAGGATGTTATTGTGTGAGGTATTAATTATGCATCTGTTTCCTGGAAGATTCTTGACTGGTTTGTGCAGATCTGCCTGGCTCTTAAACATGTGCACGACCACAAAATCCTTCACAGGGACATAAAATCACAGGTACAGTTTGTCTTTCATGTGTATATGCTAACACTACTATGAGAATGGAGCTTAATGCAAAGTAACATTATACTATGGACATATGTTTAATGCACAACTCTGTTTTCTATCAAGAATATTTTTCTGACTAAAGATGGTACAGTACAGCTGGGGGACTTTGGAATTGCCAGGGTTTTAAACAGGCAAGATATTGTCCTATTTATTAGACGTTTCAGTTAGATTTTACAAACACAGAATGTGGGAACTGTTAACTGTATAGTTGTGCTGTTATGTGTGCAGTACTGTGGAGTTAGCGAGGACCTGTATCGGCACACCATACTACCTGTCACCAGAGATATGTGAAAATAAACCATACAATAACAAGAGGTAACATACTTCTTGTTTTGAGCCGGGCTGGGGAGTAAGTACAGGAAATAAAGAATACTTCAATTTGCTAAAGTTTGAAGTTTGCTAAATCATTATAAAGATGTATACAGCATATTTAAGGTGGGTTACATAAGAGTGTTTGCTGTATCTCTGAAGCAAGCAGTTGTGTATTGATTCCCTTAAAGATTATATTTGTTCTGCACTGTATGTAACTTAATCAGTCTATAAATTCTCATGAATTATTGATTAATACAGGCTATATAAGGTGCATTGTATATTTATAGAATTTTACTGTGCGGATTAGTTGTATGCTATATTTAGGTATATAAGTTTTAGGATTACTTTATATACTGTGTATGTGTGTGTTTTTGTATTTGCATGTGTACATGTGAGCAATGCACATGTTCTATCCTGCTCTGCTTTCTTTTTTTTGTCCTCTCTCTGTATTTGTTTCTCCCTCGTTCTGTCGGGTCCATCCCTAGTGATATCTGGGCCCTGGGATGTGTCCTATATGAAATGTGCACTCTTAAGCATGCAGTAAGTACCTCATGTTTTCTAAACCAGTTTGTGTGTGAGCTTTGCCTAAGAGTGCCTAATGTGTATTCTAAAAAAGAAGCCATTTATTATTGTCTCAGTCTGTCTGTATGTAGGCCTCACCTTTCCCTCACTCTGTCTGTGCCTTTCTTTCATTGTTTACCTCGTGAAAGTCTAGACAAATGTTTTATAGTTAATGCTCAGCAGGCAGGTGAAATGGGCACAGCTTTAAATTTAAAAAGATGAAAAGAAAGACACTGAAAAGAAATACTACTTAAGATTTACTTCGGAAGTCCTTTTCTGTGCTTTGATATCTTTACAGGCATTCATGATCGATGACTTAAGTGAAGATAATGTAATTATTTCTCAGCTTGATGTTTTCCCTCAGTTTGAAGCAGGAAACATGAAAAACCTGGTGCTGAAAATCATTCGTGGATCGTACCCGCCCGTTTCAGTGCATTATTCCCAGGACCTGCGGTTTCTCCTGGCCCAGCTATTTAAGCGCAACCCCTGGGAGAGACCCTCAGTCTCTGCCATTTTGGACAAGCCTTTTCTTGCACGCAGGATTCACAAGTTTCTCACTCCTCAGGTGACAAATGCACACAAACACTCTTAATTAGCAGCGGGATGAATTATAACAGACATAACAGTTTGTGTTGTGACTCAGTGTTATATAACACTTGTTCCAATTCCAGATCCACTCCATGTGTTGCAGAAATTTGTTAGTATGTTCTCTCGTCTGTTGCAGCTTATTGCTCAGGAATTCAGCCATTTGCTTCACCTTAATCAGCCTAAAATGAGTGTGGCCCAGGGAGCACCAGGTAAATGCACTTTGCAAATGCATTTGTTTCGTTTTGCACTAGCTTTACCCCGGTAAACAAGGAATATGGTTTAAGGTACTTGAGAGCACCTTTAAATCAATGGTATTTTTTACCATTGATTTAATTCCATTTTATAAATGGAATTTTTCAAGAATTCTAAGGTTAAGTTCCTATTAATTGAAGGTTAAGTTCTCTTAAGGTTATGTTTTTTCTAAGGTAACGTTAATGTTACCAGTTAATACTCTACTGGCACTGACTGCTGCTGACTAGTATGCTGCCACTAGGTAACATGTTTGGTCCGTGTTGATTAGTCATGGATAATGTTTTACATTTACTTTGATCACTTGTGAGGGGTGGCCGGTTGACTGGTGACATTTATAAAGACTGGTCGTTAGGGCTGCATGATTCACAAAAATTGTAATTGTCATCACACCAACGTTTATTTGAAACTTGTGATTCGTTGCTGCATTTATTTCACAACACACCTGTAAAAACGCACACAAATTGACCTGTAATCATAATGCCAGTTAGTTTTTGGTTTAATTGTGCACCCCTAATTCTGGTAATTTTTTTTGCTGCAGAACACTGTATTTGTAAACACCCCACTCTCATTCATTTCCTAGCCAAACGCCCTGCCCCTGGCCCTGCCCCCATTTTTCCAGCTCAGAAAATCACCAAACCAGCTGCCAAATATGGAGTGCCTTTAACAGTTCGGAGACCCTCAGATGCTCTCAGGAAGGTTCCGGATTCAGACAAGAAACCAGTGAAACTCAAACAGGTGAGGGCCCTGAGCCTCATGGGAAAAATGACCACCATGAATTCCATTGGCTAATTCATCTCCATGTTTTGTCGCTGCATTGCCACAGAGTATGTTTGCATTGCGGTTGTAGGGTTCAGCTCAAGTGTTGTCTTGTACTAGGAGTGCAATTATGTTACACAGATTATATCACATGGATATTTGTCAGTGGTTTCCGGCTCTGTTACATATGAGAGCGAGAGACCGCTGATCCTCGCTCCTGGTTTCATGTTGTTGTCCAGGCTACCCCACCTGCGGCAGCTCAGAGGAGAATGAGTCGATTGGAGGAGGAAAGGAGAAAGCAAGAGGTACACCAGAGAGTGCCCCCTATCTATAGCCCCCTGAATAACACCTAGTCCTGCTCCTATCTCACCTACCCCAAATTCACCTTAGTTCATTCCTAGCCCTTTTTGTTACCCCAAATCCTTAGACACCCTGTAAATCAGCAATAAAACCTATTTAGATTAAGTTCAGATAGAATGTTAGACATTATTTATTATAGACAAGATTTGGGATGGTAAACACAAGGTTATTGTAGACCTCCCAAAACTGTATTTTGTCTGTTTTCCCTTTTATATTTTTTGCTACAGTAAAGCATTTTCATGCTGTTTTTTCATTGGTTAGTTTCATTCTTCCACAGCTGAATGGTGGGCATCGAAATTTCTGACACGCCCATTAACCCTTTCACCATCTCAGTGTTTATACCTGTTATCATCTGTTGTACATTCTGAAGGTCTTGTAGATGTTTAGTGTCAACTAACAGATCTATTTTATGCAGTTACTTGCTGTTTTTACAATGTTCTTATCCATTATGTGCAGTTTTATACAACTCCTGAAATCACAACTTGTTTTTTACTTCAAAAAAGTCACAGAATTACCACAAAACTATTATTATTTAAAAGCTGAAATATGGCATTTTAAAGCATATCTGAAACAAATTAAACTCAATTACATTAATTGATAGCAACTCTTTTAAAAATTAAGTAGAGGAAAAAAATGATGGAAAATGATTTGTCACTTTCTCACAATGAGGAATTTTGCAGAAATACTGTAATAGTTACATTATCATTATGGTGTTTAAAATGGTTCAGGTGTTAAATGCTACTTACTGTTCTAATAGGTTAGCGGATTGTGTGTATGTCCTGTTTCAGGAAGGAGTGAGGAAGAAACGGATGGAGATAATGGAGAGAGAGAGAAAACAAAGAGAACAGGTGAGCTCATGAATAAATGTATTTGGCTATTACCTGCATTATAGCTTCCTGTGTATGTAAACAATCAGCAAACTAACGAAACACAAAGGCCAAAATACCCCCAAAAAGTCTTTAAAAGTCATGTCATTAGTTCTGTAATATAGCAACATCACAATGTTACATATTTGCATAACACCAACCTTGCTGATAGTTTGCCCTCATACAGGGCAAGAGCGAAAACTCTATCACAACAAAGTAGAGACCAGCTGTCCAGTTAACGCAGAATAAGCATTTTGTAAGCAGAGCTGTAAAGAGAAAGATGCTTAAACACTGTTTAGACAGAATGTAAAAATAGGTGCCTCAACAATGTGGGCGTGACATTTGTTGACTTGATTTTTAAGTTCTGTAGTAGCAGATTAGCATTCTGCAGCTGAAAAGCTGTTTACATGAAGTTTAGATGGCCTCACTGCTTTTAGTAGTGAGTTATAAATGCTGTTTAAGTGATGTCTAATGGATAAAAAGACATCTTTCTTTAAAAGCTCAATGAGCTTTTAATGAGTATCAATAATTGTGTTTGTCTGTAGATGTTATTACTGAAGGCTGCTCAGATGAAGAGATTTGAGAAGGAAAAGGTAAGCAGATGCCCATTACTGAATCAGTATTTACCATGAGTTTATGGTTGTTTTATTGGTTTGTGTTTTGAACATTTGACCTTTGACATTATAGCTTAACCGGATCAATCGGGCTCGGGAACAGGGCTGGAAACATGTACTCAGTTCCAGTGGAGGCAGCAGTCCTGAGCGGAAGGTACAATGTGTTTGAAGATAAGTTTATAAAACTTACGTTTGTCTCTGTCATATTTCTTATTCTGTGCGTTTTTTTTCCCACTAACCCCAAAGTTTTATGGGGGTGGTGGCATTAGAGCACCTTATACCCCTGGAATAGTCCCGTCCCCTTTGCCTGGCCCCACCCATGCCGCACCCTATCTTCCTGGCCCCACCCCCACATCTACACCTACTCCTGCTTTAGCTCCCAGCAGACCTCCTGTTGACCACGCCCATCCAGTGGCTGAAAAACCTAAAAATGGCGCTGTAGTAGAATCCAAGTCTTCAGGGGACAATGGCAGGTGAGACAAGAAATACGATGGCTAGGAAAAACATTGTTTTTGTAAAACTTGCTGATAATTGGATGAAGAAAATACATGTTTCTAAAGTGAACCTAAATATAACCTCAGTATTACGTTACATAAAGGACTCCTGCAGACTTGGGGAAGATGAATGGTCATGTGTGCTTCCCTGATAAGGATATTATTAAGAGGGAACCACGGAAAGCAAGTCTTCAAAATGAGCAGATTTTTAGGAATGACTGTAGGTCAGTTGACTATGTGTTTTATCAGTGTTTCAATGTGCTAAAGTTTTCAAATTGAAAGTCCTTTAACTGTCATGATATTTTATCTCAAGGTTACGAGGTCAGCTGGTTGCAGAAAGGGCTAAGCAGGTAGAAGAGTTTCTACAGCGGAAAAAAGAAGCCATGCTGAATAAAGTCCGTGCCGAGGGACAGCTGGTACGAATTTCTATCAACAGTATTTGTTGTCACTGTTACAGTAAGACACTTACAGTGGGCCAGGCAATAAACATAAAAATACACACATTCACACGCACATTTATATCTTTTAGACTTTCTCAGAATTTATAAAAACTTTCAGACTTTTTCATCAAGAACGAAACTAACGGCCCCTTATGTTTTTAGAGTCTATTAAAAATCACAATGTTATGAATAATAAACGAATAATAAACCATGTTTAACAGACGCATCATATCAGAAGTCTGATTTATACAGTTTTGTTTTACATAGAGTACGTCACTTTGTGGGAGCATGTTGAGATCACATACTTGGCAAATACTCGTTTAATTTAGTTATAAACTGTGATTAGATCACAGTTAAAAACTGTGATTAGAGCTTATAATTTAGAATATAGTGCTTGTCACAATTCCTGGTAATGAAATGGTGGTTTTAATTGTAAAAATGAGTATTTTGGAATCATTGGTGTATTTTATATTATAATATTTAGTAATGTAGATTTAATAATATTGGTTGAACCAATGGGTGAATAGGGGGCCCGGCAAAATTTGGCCACCATCTTCGCAACCTGGACAAACTCCTCCCGATGCAGGAGACCCCGAGTCAACAAAGAGGAGGAGGTAGGAGTCCAGCCTGGACCCGGTGTTCCTCGCTCACCTTCATCGCCACTTAAACCCCCATCAGTTCTTTCTTTTCTGTTGAATGTAGCCATGCCAAAGTTGCTGCATCTGCTCACCAGCGTCATCTAATGGCCGGTCCCTGCACAGTTTGTGTTTGTGATCGTAAACGTTATTCTGAAATTACTTTCGTTTCAGTTCACCCAGTACCATGTTCCTGCCAAAAGTACCCATTGGTTTAGACCTATATTTACTTTTTGTGGATGTTATTCTGCTTTTAACACCTTTTGTGTTGAATTCTTCATTATTTTTCATTATTGGAAGATACACAAGTACAACTTCAGATCTTCTGCAGGATTCCAGCTGAGGAACATCTAACATCTTCGTTTTTTGGTCCTCATCAATGAATGGCTTCGACTGTAACCGCTCACCTCTTGATTTTCTTGAGTTTGCAGCCTAAATGTGTATCGCTGTGGTTCTTGTGTGCACGTGTTTGTTAGAAGTGAGAAAACGAAGACAGAGATGACATGAGATCTGTGTATTTCTCAGGAGTACTTGGCGAGACTACGACAAATCAGACTGCAGAACTTTAATGAACGGCAGCAGATCAAAGCTCGCCTCAGAGGAGAGAAGGTACAGATTCATGCCCTAGGTTGAAATGTCTTTCAGATGTTGATTTTAAAATTGTCAGTACTGTCAGTATAGTGTTTTCTAATCTTACACCCTTAGTAGCAAAGGAATCGCATATAACAATCAACCTTTTGCACACTGTTCTTAAGTGTTATTTTCTTTCTTTTATGATATCTGGTAGAACGTTCATTTCGGTTCATTATTATTTGAATACTAAAGCATTTCTTTAACGTTTGAATTGTCTCAGCATGACAGTGATTGCTCAGACAGTCAGGACTCAAGTGAAGAGGCAGTACTCAGGAGAAAGAAGATTGAAGCGTTGAAGGTCTGATTTTTCTGTGTGTGTGTGTGTGTACAAATGCTGTAAAGTGAGACTCGTATTTTCACCTGTCACACTACAGCAAAAGATATTAATAACTGGCTTATAACCTTAATTGGAGTGAGATAAAAAAAAAACTGGGTCCCTGCATTGGGAATTAAACCTGCTACCTTTGTCTTTAAAGCCTGACTCTGACACCTAGATACATTTTTTTCATCTCAGGCCCAATCAAAGGCTCGTGCCGCCGTACTCAAGGAACAGCTTGAAAAGAAGAGAAGAGAAGCTTATGAGCGAGAAAAGAAAGCTTGGGAAGATCACGTATGTCAATCTTCTCTTTCAATCTCTCCTTATTTGTCTCTTATGTGTTTTTTAAAACCTTGTAGATAATATTTTCTTCTTTACGTCAAGCTTGTAACACGAGGAGTAAAGGTTGCTGTTGGAGCTGTAGGTGGAGCCCCACCTTCTTTAGCCCCTCCCACTCAGCAGTCTGATCCTGCACCTCAGGAAGCTGTCGGCAAAGTCACACCATCTCTTAGACCTGCCACTCCGGCCATCTCCATGACAGCTGCTCTGAAGGATGTGGGCGCGGTTAGTAATGTATATAGGAACGTTTAAGAAACATTTCGCTACACAAACACATTTGCTAGCAGTTCCACCAATATAAAACATTTGGACTGCTTTGACACATGCAAATTTGACTAAAAACATTGTATATTTTCAGTGTATACTTGTAATCCGTGTATGTATATTAGTGCACAAGGTGTTACATATAGGATGTGCAAAAAAAAAAGCATAGGATAATTATTGTTTAACATTACCTGCTGTAAAATCTGTAGTTTCCCATTTTTTGTAAATAATACATTAAATATACATTGAACCTTTCATTTTAATTTTATATATGTTTGGTATATTGGACAGAGTTTGCCTATGAAAGAGGACCTTATCGATGCAGCAAAATCAGACATACAGGTAAGAATTGCACATTTTGTTGTGATGTAGGTAGGCTGGTAAGGTAGACCGTAAGGTGTCGATATTAATGTGCAAGAACATTGTATTGAATAATTGTCTTTTTTTATTTAAGAGTGAAAAAAAGGAGATTCTTCGCAGACTGAATCATAGGGTCCAGACTCCTGAGGAAGATACAGAGAAAGATTCCACATCCTGTAGCAATGAACCCCACCCAACTCCTAAACCAATCCAACATTCCGTCACAGAGGAAAGACCGCCCACAGCTGGTGATAGGAGGAAATGGGAGCCTGTAGCTCCGCCTCTAATTTCTGTTGCTGAACAAACTCTGGAGGAGACTTGTGCTACTCTGGCAGGTACAAACCTTTCATCAGTATGTTAAAGTTAATTATTTCTTAATTGTTTTCTTGTGTCATAATCCAGTGATAGAAAATAAGGTTTATGTTCCACAAATCATAATCATAAATCATAATTATAATATAAATTTATACGAGTACCGTACACAACTTCTGTTGTTCAATCTTTTCTTATTTCTCCTCTCAGTGTCTCAAGTAGCATCTTCAGACATTAGTGCGCCCTCTGGTGGAGACCGGAAGAAGTGGCAGACTGATGGTGCCCCTCTGCTGTCTGTAGTTCAGCAGACACTGGAGGAAGCCAGTCTTACCACAGCAGGTCAGCTAACAGACACATTTCCTTGTTGTAGCATTCTTTAATTCTTACAATGAAACTGATTTACAACTGCTGTTGTAATCCAATTGCCATTTGGGAGAAGTCATGATGGTAAAACTAGCATATTTTTCATATCTAATACTGTTAAAAATACTGTTTAATACTGTTAAAGATAAGAATACTAAGTTAAAATGTATGTGGGTTTATATAGCCCTAGCATTATGTATTGCTGTGTTTTGCTTGGTATCCATGGAGGACGTATCCACTGGGACTCCAGACCATTCTATAGCAACCAACTTGACAACAAAAGCCTTAGTGGCAAAAGCCTTAAACAGAGTCTATGTGTGCTTGTTAGTTCACTAGTCTACAATTAGAATTTCCTTTTGTTTTTTTGCGTGGCTGTTTTATACAATGCGGCAGTTGGTGAGGTCATTCGCATAGATGATATACAGGAGGAGGGGCGAAGGAAGGCTTGGGGGCAGAGCCCGGACTCTGAGCTTCTGAAGGTATTAGAGGAAGCAGAACTTCAATCCCTTTCCCAGCAACTAAGTCACACCAGCACCTGTGACAGCACACTGACTGGTGAGTCACTGACTGTGTGTTGTGTGACCCACAACAGTTTGCTGTTAATCCTGTTTGTTTCTGTGGCTTGTTGTTAGAAAGCTTCAATCACGTTGAAGATTCCTCGGATGCCACCAATGAAGACAACCAAGTGCCTCAGCCATGCCAGCCTGCTATTGACCATGCCAACCAAGAAACACGTGTGACATGTCAGGAGACTGTGCCGGTCACCAAAGATGCTAAAAATCAGGAACTAATCTCACCAACACCAGAGGAGATACAAAAGACTGAGTCTGGAGAAAGTGAGGCTGAGGGTGGGAATACAACATGAACACATACACTTACTGTTCAGCAGTTTTCAGATGTTCAATTTGTGCAGCAATTCCCTGTTTTCTCTTAATCCAGCTGTTGATGAACTGGAGTCAGTAATTCTGGAGGAAGCCCCTTTGCAAACCTCAAAGCCCCCAGCAGAAGTATTGCAAGCCTGGGCAAATGACCTTCCAGTATTTAAGTACACGAAAAATTTACTCCTATTTTCTGCATTCTTACCCATATCTCCTGCAAAATAATTCATTTTATTTTATCAATGCAATGCCACTTTTGTATTAGGCCAGCAGAGGGCAGGCAAATTCAACCAGAGTGCTTAGAGATACCTCAGATGGATGAGAAACAGCAGGAACCAGCAGGTAATCCCAAGTGTACTGCTAAGAACTCTTATCTCTCCCACACACAAACATGTCTCATTATGGACCACATCAAAGAGCCACAGGCTTTGCTAAAGCTCAGAATCTTATAGGACACCAGTCTGAATTAAGGTTTGTTGTCAAAGATCCTAACCAAAGGAAATTGTTGTGTTGACCTCCCCCATTCTCTCTCTGTAGCAGAAGAAGCTCTGTTTGTAAAGCTAAACAGTAGCCCAGCTCACAAGCGCACGGTAGCATTAGCCCTCCTGTCTGCCCAGTCCTCAGCCGAAGACTGCTCCTCTATCGCCTCACGCTCTCGCTCGGTCTCGCCGCAGCGGTCACACCGTCACGATGATGCGCTTCTCATTGGTCTCTCCACAGGACTGTTTGACACAAACAACCCAAAGGTGAGAATCACCATCGGGACCCACTGGGCCACAGATGGGCGGAAATCAAATTTAATGTAGTTGTTATTGTGTCATTAAAACACTTTTTTAATGATATTAACAGTTTTTTGGCTACTTTTTACTGTAGGCCATCAATTGACTACACATAGAAAAATTAAATTTAGAGAAATTATTTTTGGATTATTTTTGGAAACAAATTGACAAGTTACAGAATATGTGGGCCACACTAACTAGCCAAACTATGACCTCTTGATACATCATTTGTATAAAGTAACAAAGTTTAACAGTTGTTGTTTTCTTAAAGGAATAGTGGATAGATTGAATAACAAGTTTGACCACTCCTGTGACTTACTTGAAATTTAACAGCCCCTCTTAGCCAAAGCAATTTGCATATGAGACGTCAGCCTATGTCAGAGGAGAGTAGAGATGGGCGTGGGTGTATGTAAATCTGTGCTGTTGATTGACTGTTTGTTTCTCTGTGACAAACCGTCAACCATGTAAATCACATTTGAGTGAAAAGACTCAACTTATAAATGTTTAATAGACCGTAAATTATAAAGTGGGCCATTGGGAGCGGGGCGTCGCTAATTATTACAAACTCACAAACAACGTTCACATTCAAAATGTAATTAATCTACATGGACCAGAGCCCCTAGCTCATAGATATGAGACTTGACTTGCACACATTTTTCTAACAGTAGGCGAGTAGTTCACTCTGTTAGTCTATGGTGTGTCGTAAAACACTAAACAGCCAACAGCCAACAAGTATTTTTTGCAGTAAATGACGCATAAGTAAGCTCAACTTGCAGCTGCGCTTATGCAGCATTGTCCTGCAATGCAGCACAGTGCTGCTTACATAGGCAGTATGGATCTTTCAATGCGGTTGACAAAATAACTATGTATTTTCACAATGTGAAACTAGCATGATTTTGCTTTCCAAGGGTGCATGTAATATCCAGACTCTGAAAGATTTAGGTGGGTGTGTTAATAGAAGAATATAAGAGCCAATACAGAGTATAGTAATTAGAAGCTCACTGCTGCCACTTATCACACTCATTACAGTGGAGAGAAAGGAAGAAAGAGAGAGAGAGAGCAAGTTTTATAGCAAGAGAAAGTCTGTAAGGAAAAGATAGATGGAAGATAAGATGGCACTACTGCAGGAGAAACAGATGGTGGTCTATGATAATGTGTAACACTTAGCTGAGAATCACAGAGGAGCTCGGACTCGTATATCACAGAGTTTTGTAGATAGTGATTTGTTTTCCCCAGACTCAATTTTGTGTTTGTATGCACATAACGGTGTGTGAATGCATATGTGTGTGTGTGGATGTGCCTTGGGCTATTGCTGTGCAGGGAGAACTGGTGTGTGTGTGTGTGTGTGTGTGTGTGTGTGTGTGTGTGTGTGTTTCTGTTTTTCCTCATTGGTGGGAATCGAATATCCAAACTAAGCTTTTTCTGAAATGTAAAATGCAAAATGAATTTAGGAGTAGGGTTTTAGGGGTAGGGTCAAGGTTAGGAATATACAGTATGTATAACACAAAAACAATCACGTCTAAGGAAGTCCCCACAAAGCATTAGAAAGAAACTTAATGTGTGTGTATTTGAGGTCCTGAGTAGAGCGTTATTAATGCGATTCTTCCACATCCTTGGTATGCCAGTAAAGCAAAGGTCTTTGCGCTGGCCTTTGTACATTTTTCATCCACACACACACAAACACACACTCATACATTGTCCTCACAACAGCACATTAACATTTACACTCATGCCCAGATTTTCACAAACACACACACACATTTGGCCTTTTGGATTGCTTACACCCAACCCTCCCCGACTGGATCTCCCGACAGGCAGATCTCACACACAAACTTGGACTTTCTCAGGGCAGAATGCGAGTGTGTTTCATCAGTAGTTTTGCACGCCTCTCTACTACGCAGAGTGAGAGAACAGTGTGTCTCTGTACCATCGGCTGTGTTGGAGATGGATGGATGACTGCACTGATATTGAAACCCTCATCTGCTCTGTGGAGAGACCCTGCTGAGTGTTTAATAGTTTTTTTTATTATTCCTACACACGATTCAGATTGAATGACTGCAGCTTTGAGAGAGTGTATCTGCATTTTTTGTTCCAGCTGAGGTTTATTATGCCTATATATTATCTTTTTGTAGAATCTTACTTTGACTTTGAAACTCACGCATTATGCTAGTCTAGGCTTCTGGCAAGTTTGAGCATTACAGACAGCTTGTTATATAGCTGTCTGTAGCTATACAATAACTCAGTCAATGGTGTGAGATAAGGGCAAAACTGTTGGAAGACAGAAACAGCATTTGGGGAAACCTGTTGGAAAATAATAACTTTTGCATTGCCTTTTGGTGACACCAGTGGTGCAGAAGTTACACGCATAACAATTACCTGACAATTAATTAACTGTCGCTAATAATTTAGTCTCAGATGCTTGTATTGGAGTTGGCAGTACTGACATGTTGCATTTTTGTCATTATGTGGAATAATAAGTATTTTATAACACGATCAATCAAACTATCATTTTGTTACAATATTATATTAACTTATTATTTAGATTTGTGTAAGAAAGTTGGCATTTTCTGTCCCATTTGCACATGATGTCACGCCATTGTTTTGTGCCACTGTAGTGGAGCATTAAAGTTAGTTATTATTTGATTTTTAATATAATGATGATGGATTATGGAAGTTTACATAAATCGACATCCCAACTTCAGCTTGTAACTGGTTGTTTTTTTGCTGCTGTACCTTTAAGAAGGATGTCACTGCTGCATCCTGTCTGCTGCATTGTGACAAGTTACCAAAACAGTCTGTGCTGAAATGTGCTGCAAGCTATGAAGGTTGGAATGAAATGATCTGATGTTAAAAATAAACTTTAGCCACTCATTTCTAAAACTGATATTTGGAAAGGGTGGTGATATCTTGTGCTGTCAATGAGCCCAGAGAGCGACTCAAAACGACACTTGTGTCAGTGTAGCACTTTGCATGCTCTGTGTCATAAATACAAGAAGCTCAACTGGTAGAGCATTGTGTTAGCAGCACAAAGGTTGTGGGTTCAATCCCAGAAAATGTAGGTACTGATTAAAAAGATGTATACATTGAATTCACTGTTAAGTTAATTCTAGTCACTTTGGATAAAAGCATAATAAATGTTAATTTGGCTTTTTTACCCAAGAAACTTGGTTATATGATTTATGATGTAAGTCACCAATTACTTATGTCTGTGTTATCAGATGCTGAGAACGTGTTCATTACCGGACCTTAGTAAATTGTTCAGTGATGCTGTAGAACCTGAAGGTTCTGTTGCTCCTGACAACAACCTGGAGATTGAGGATCTGGAGGAGAAAGGAGATGAGCCGTCTGAGGCTGAAGAGTAAGACATACATACATACATGCGTACATACATACATATATTATACATGCACCTTAAACCACATATTCACTCACTTTCACCCTCAGTGTGTATGAAGATGATGATTTAAGACAGCTCCGAGCATCTATGGAAAGGCTTCTCCAGGAACAGCACAGTGACGATGATGCTGATGAAGAGGAAGATGATGGTGGTGGATCCAATGAAAGTCCAGTTGATGAAGGGCCAGCTGGTGTTAACGGACTTGCCAGTGTTGGTACTAATCACAGTTCAGAGGAGAAGGTTTTCAATGGGATGGCTGAAGAAGACAATGATCTTAGCCACTATGAGGAAGAGCCAGGGGGACTGGTTACTAATGGAGTGGAAGCTGAGGAAGATGAAGAGCAGAACGGCAGTGAAGGCCAGCTGAATGAGGAGTGGCATTCAGGTATCATAAACACAACAGCATTGATAAGAATTAGGACTTGGTGTGTTCAGAAACACAATACATTAGCTAGTGTTTATAAACAAGAACAACAATACAACACTGATGACAGCATCCATTAATTCAACACAATAGCCAGACACGTTGGCAAACACATCTGACAGGTCCCTGAATGAACCATGAAGAACTACTAATCACATCCACAAACACAGCACAACATACAACATCCATCAATCCTCAAATCTATAAAAACATGTTGACCGTGTCCAGAAACATAATACTGTATCACAGACAAACTGTTCATGTTAAAGACTTTGATGCTAAGCTCACCATAGAAATGAAAAGCAGGTGTTGTGTTTATTGAGCTAAAGATGTTATTCTGGCTTAATTAAATCTGTTGATGGATTTGCTCGATTTGTTTGATTTTGCAGATAACACTTAGTGCTAAAATAGGTCTGCAATCTGTTAGCCAATATGTCACAGTAATACAGTTTGAACTTTGACTGCATGTAGCTTTGTGACTGACTGGAATTTTTGTATCTCTCTGTCTTGTGTGTGGATGGGACTGAATGTAGATGACAGTGAGGAAGAGGATGATGAAGATCTGGAGCAACAGGACAGCATCTTCAGCCGTCTGGAGGAGTTGCGGTACCTTCTAGAACAAGAGATGGGATTTGAGAATTTCATCCAAGCCTATAACAAGATCAAGGTTCGAATTCCTTCGTGGTTGTTCTAGATTAGTCAGACAGAGTTCTGGTTCTGAGATAAGTTTTATGGTAAATGTCAACTTCTACCATGTCACCAGTCAGCGGTTCACCATAGTCAGTGTAATTTATTGTGGAAATACAGCATATTTGAGAGGTATTTAGTGGTCACATTCCACCAATGATAATGTAGCCAATTGATTATAAAATGAGGACATAAATATTTTAGTTTTAATCCTCAAGTTCTTTCTGGAAATTGTACTACTTCATTAAATACAGATGTGGTACTCAATGTTTAAGAACTATGTTATGATTTGAAATGTTTCAGACTTCAGTTAATGCATAGACCAGTCTAGTATTAGACTATTATGTTTAAGTTTGTTTATGTGCTAATTCTAAGGCCATCCATGAAGATGAAGATGAGAACATTGAAATGGGCTCCAGCATGGCGCAAAGCATTTTGGGAAGCCAACATCAGCACCTGTATCCCAAAATTCTTCATTTGGTGATGGCAGATGGAGCCTACCAAGAAGGTAGACAATATAGCAAGAGGCAATTTAACATTTAAAGTTTTATTAATAAACATTAATAAGCAATTCAGTGATTCATTTATTTGTTCAACTGTGCCTGTATAACTGTGCCCTAGTATAGACCACATTAACACTGATTTGTTCATAAAAACAATCAATCCTGTGAAGACATGGACAAGTTAGTTTACCAACTGATCTTTGTAGAAATTTTAATGCAATTTATCAAGTTCTAGAGAACAGACTTACACAAACTTTCATAAACAGATAAACCTCAAATGTGTTGTCTTGTTGGCTGATCAATAGCCTAAACTTTTTTATGCAAATGTACATGTAGCTTTACCATAGCTATTATATTGATAGTTACCATAGTTTTGCATTATTGATACATGCTGCATCCAGGGCATTGATGTGAGAGAATTCCTGGCATGTACATTATAGGTTCAGGGCTTAATTCCTCATTGTTGACTTTACCATAACCTCTGATGGTACCATGAGCCATTAGGAACAAAACGTGGAAGTTTCCTTTAAATCTGTATCTTGTAAGTTTCCTTACAATTCTTCTTTTTCCTTCTTTCCTTCTCTCTCTCCCTCTCTTTCTCAGATAATGATGAATAGCAGTTATTCATCCGTGCCAATGGCAGCCTCGGACAATCTGTTGGAAGGGTTAAGTGTTCCCATGATGCATTCTGGCAGGCTGAGGGGGTGCACATAAGGGATGGGGGAGGTTGGGTGAGAAATGGGAAAAACGGGGAAATGGGCCACTCAAGCATGGGTAGTTTAGAGTCCACGGTTTGACTGCAGTTCTGATTCCATATCCTAAGTAACTAAAGCACTACTCTGTAAATTTTGTGCATAAATGTGCTGTGGGTAATAATATTTAACCAAAGCGTAGCAAAGTGTTAGCAGATGAGGGCGAAAAGCAAGAATCTCAGATAGACACATGCTTCCCCAAGCTTTTGACTGTATGCTTGTGCTATATTTACTAACAGCTGAGGCCATGAAATCTTCTTTATAAAGCTCTCGACTGGCCAGGGAGGTCTTGTTCAGGGGTCAGAGGTCATTCTGCTCAGTTGCAGGTGCTAGCACACAACAGGCAGCAAGTTTAATGCAGCTGTCTACCTCAGACAACAACATACCTGGATAAATTTAGTCCACAAATTCCAGTCTTTTCAAAAATATTTCTGAACTTTTTTTGTACTTTTTGACAGTTGTTTACATTCTGTAACATTCTCCAAAATTATTTTGCCCGTTTTTAGGTTTCTTACCAGTGAAAGTTAAAGCGTAATTTTGACAGAACTGATATTTAGAGAGATTGTGGGTAGTTACTATGCATATAAAGAGCAAATATACAATAACATCCACAAGCATAGTTATTGTGGTGTTATTTTGGGTTTATGATGGGCATTTATAAATGTTGTGGAGATGCTTTGTGTGTGTCCTACAGAGCGGCACCTCCAGCTGGATGTGTTGAAAGGATTTTAGTTGCTGGCCAAAAGTGTACAGGAAATTGTCATTTATTAGTCACTGTTTGATTGCATGATATGTATATCTTTGTACTGAAAAATAAAACCGTTTTTTTTTAAAATTTGTCTCTGTTTTGATATTTTGAAATGACAGTCTCAGCTTTGAATGCAAAACAGCTGAGTTGAAATCAGGTAACAAATTCAATTTTCAACTACCAGTTTAAGAATTTTTTCCCCCTCTTTTCAACTTGATTGGTCCTGTAAGCTGTCAATCAAGTAACAAACATGCAACTATCACAGGAATTGGCTGGAAGCATAAAGGGGTTTCCCATTTATCACAGAAACCCATACATTCCCAGACAGCCACAGACTATTGTGGGTGTGAACAAGTTTGCCAGAAATCTTGGTATATGAGTCACCGCCGCAGTGTTCTTCGTTAAGTGAAGAATTCACTAGTTCATTAATTTGTTTTCTGACCGATTTAATTGCATTCTGATCTGTGTTAAACTCCTTTGTGTGTGTAAGCGTATTGTTAAATCACTTACGCTTTGTGCCCGGACAGCCTCATGGATCATTCTGCTATTGAATTTGCTTTTGCTTTTATTTTGCAATAACGGTTTCTGCCAGCAGTTAACAGCGGGTGATCGCTCCGCTAGCATATTATGCATTGAAAAGCATGGCATTTTACATTCAAACTCCATCCACACCTTCGCAATACAATTAAACTGTACTGGCAAACAGCTTCTGCAATTTGTGCCATCAATTTGCCTTTCGTTTTGCACTCTGTTTCGTGCTTTGGTCGGCATAAACTGAATTTTCTGTTGTTTTATTCTCGTCACAGTTAATTGTTTCTTCTTGACGGCCCGTGCCATGCAAATAAAGCTTTGTGATCCTGGGGGAAATGAGGGTAGGGAATCAATCACACTGTACTGGAGGAGAAAAGCACTGATGGATGAAAGAATGGATTTTTATTTTCTTTCTCATGGCTGCTTTTTGCTCTGGTTGAGTGTGGGCTGCCTTTTAATTTGGAGGAAAGTGAAACTTGTTCTGCAATTTTAGAAGTGGCAGGGCATTATAAATCATGCTGTTACCATTAATGTTCATTCTGAATTGCTTTCAATTAAAAAGGCAATGCAATTAGCTATTTGTCATCTACTAACAAGAAACATTGTGGCCATCTTGTTGTTTTCGTTTACATTTTTCAGACACTTTTATCCAAACGACTTGTGACAGTGAATTCAAGGTATACATTTTTATCAGGACTTCTGTTCCCTGGGATCGAACCCACAAACTTTACGCTGCTAACACAATGCTCTACCAGTTCAGCTACAGGAACACCATTTGTGCATATTTCTACACTGAATGTCATTGGACTTTCAACCAAAACCCTTCAATACTTACAAATGACCAATCGTGATCCCAGAGCCATAATATATTTTAATGTATTTATTAAAATGTATTTATTAAAGATGTTTCTGTAACACCAAAAGCCTGTGTATCAATAACTGGTAATAGTCAATAACTAATCTTCAATTAGCAGCAATAATAGAAACCTAATGCTTCATGTTGCTAATATGTAGGAATGCTAGTGTGGCCCAAAATTGCACAACTGCTGTGCTTAGGAGGCATTTTTAGGCTTTTCAGCATGTACTACACGTTTCGGGTCATACCATAGCATTTAAATGAAGTATATATCTGGACTTTTATTAGACTATTCCAAAACTTTAATGTTCATCTTGTTCACTTATTCTAAGGTTGACTTGCTTCCATGTTTCAGACCATTGCTTTAGTCTACAACCCAACTGCACTTTCGCTTCAGATGACAGCCAGATGGTTTAACATTCTCCAGCAGAATCACTGATACGGAGAATTCCTAGTTCTGTCAGTGATGGCAAGATGACAAAACAGCCTCAGACTCACCACAGTTGTGCTTTACTGTCGGTATAGGGCTGTTTCTAAAAAGTCGGGTCACAAATTGTGGGTCACTTTGTACATTTTGGTATATAAATCATCAATTTATTGATTGATGTTCTTTGTAAAAAAAAATACTTTAGAATACAAATAAAAGTCAGACTTAAAATACAAACACATTCTCACAGCACTGTACATTGCTATGGTTATACAATGTTTAATATTCATGGTCATAGAGGTTGTCTGATAAGCAGATTATAATCAAGGCCTGTGCAAGGACTGTTGGAATGTTTAATACATCAATGACTAAAGGAAATAGTGAAATAAGCCAATGAGATGACAGCAGTATGGATTGCTTAAGAAAAGGCTGTTAAAATTGTCTCACCCCCCGTTCCTGTAAAATCTTTTACCCATTTATCAAATCCCAGGTTGAGTTAATTGTCTTTGTGGTAGAAGTCAATGAGGAAGTTCTCCAATGTATGTATGCATAAGCGAGACATGCATATTTATGCTGTATTTGCCAAACAGATGAATGAGTGAATTATTTACATCTGTGGTTTTGTGCTTTATCTGTTAAGTGTTTTGCCTAGAGGTATAATTTTGCAAAGCTTTTTTCTCTTTGGGAGTGGGAAAAACAGATTTGGTTTATATGAATAATCTCTCTATGGGTTTCTAAATGTGGGTTAGGTTAAGTGTAAAACCTCCCCCATTTTGAGGGAGATTAATATTGCTCTTTCATTAACCTTTGCGCTAGTTAACTGTCACTGTTGTGGAGACAAAATACAGCACAACATTCAATATCCTGTTAAAATTCTGTTGAGACTGCTGAGGGGCAGAGAGATTATGGACAGTGCGATTGTGAAGATTGTACTGACAGAGATATTTGGATGTTAGAGAGACTCAGAAAGGGAATAATAAATACATTTTTGCAAAGTGTGTTTATGTACAAACAATGGCAGTTAAATTAACCTGTCTTTTACCAGAACAAATTTGTATAATCCACCATTGTAGAATTTGGGTATCTGCTTTGAAAGACTCCATGACAGCATGACAAAATATCTATGCTAATGTATTTCCTTTAAAAAAAGACAGTTGGGGCAGGACATGTCCAAATAACATCCAGGTACTCCAATGAACACTCCCTATGCACCAAAATGTATTTGCATTGCATTCATTTTTGGGGTTTAAATGGCCTTTTCTTATTAACAGAATACGCATATACAACATTAGAATCAGGGAAATGTCCAATCAATTGGTTTCCTGTGTTTCATCCTAATCGTTTAACTGTCATTGATCTTAGGTGTAAAAGGTGCCATCAAAATCTCCCATAACAGTGTATCCCCCATTATGAGCTTCTCACGCCAAAATGGGGTGTAAAGATGCATTTAAATGGAATTTCCAAATGACACTGAGTGACAATGGAAAGACCTAGGAATGATTGTCTGTTGAGTTACGTAAGTTTTTTTCTTGCATAGATGTAAGACCATTTCCAGGAAGTATTGGGAGATTATTTAAAAGCCTTGTTTCTCTTGTAACTATAAATGTAAATTACATAACTATTAGTTACATAGCTGTAAGAATCAATGTTTGTACTTGGTGTTTACTAAAAAAATATTTCTATAAAGAAGCCACAAAATATGCAGCTGCCAAACATCCCTTATATGCCCATATATGCTCCCTTATATGCCCTTATTCATGTCTGACATTAGAGAATGAATTCACAGTTTCATAGATTTAGATGGCCGTTGTAAGTGTCATGAGCTTGGGTAACAGATGTGTTCAAGCTGCAAAGGATCACTGAATCCATTATTCTGTCTGTCACGTCTTTTTTCTCACCTTTTCTATCTCCCCCTTTTCCTATCTGTTCCCTATCTGTTTCCCTTTGCCCCCACCCCCACCCGTGTTTTTTTTATTGCCGGCGACACAGCTGTCATCTCAGACATGGCAGAATTGCAACCACCACAGTGTGTGTGGTTGCAAATTGCTGTTCACAGATTCACAGCGGGGAAAATTAAACCCTTACCAACATAACTGAGACATGGCTTTCTAGCCAATAAACTATCCTGGCACTTTACAGTATAACCCCCATCACGTATTGCTGAAGTATGAATGTATATAAAGCACATTTTTTGCATGTGTATGCTTGTGATTACCATAACCTGCACTGTTATTCCAAGTTTGCACAAACCTGCCTCAGACTTGTCCGTGACTGGGTCAGTAATAAATCAAAGCAGGCCTTTCAATTGAAGTTATCCAAGAAATTTGCACCAGGCTTTACAGCCCATGCCCCTCCCTTTAGGGGCCGGGATAAATGACCCCCAGTAACAGTGAAATATGACCAGAGGGTTTCTGCCATCTCCAGTGGGATCGTTTCTGACATCCAAGAGCAATGTGATCATAAATCTACCTGCATTAATATTCTCTCTTTCTTTCTGCTTGGAATAATATTCCTGTCTTGCTATTTCTTGCCTCAATCTGTTTGTTCTCAATAATCACAATAAACAAACCATCAATTGTACTCACTAAACTATTTCAGCTGAAATATTTAGACTGCATTTACATTTATGCATTTGGCAGACGCTTTTATCCAAAGCAACTTACAGTACATTCAAGTATTACATTTTTACCACTACATGTGCTTCCTGGGAATCAAACCCACAACCTTTGCACTGCTAACGCAATGCTCTACCAACTGAGCTAAACAGGAGCACAGAAGCAATGTGTAGACTGGTTAGCAAATGTGGGACTGTTTTGTCTTATAACGCAAATATGTCACAATAATGTGTTGTCATTTGTCCTTGATAGACATAAGATGAAACAAAGAATATCAAAATCGAGGCCAAGGTTGTGTCTGTTGTATTATGTATTGTGCCTACGTTCTCTGTGGGCTGTCAAACTGATAAGTCAGTGCATATGTTTCCTGCTTATATCAATGCATTTAAAAATATTTGCACCAATATACTATAAAACAATTGCTAAGAACAAGTTTAAGCAAAAACCTTTTGGACAATGACCAAGCAATATATTACCAAATAGACAACATGTGTATGCCTATCCAACTATTATTTTATGCAGTATGCAGTACATTCTTAAAACAAGATAGTTCCTCAAACATTATTAGAGCTAAAGAGGTAGCAAACCTATGAAGGAATTCCTTTTGACTAGAGTCTTCAGTAGAGATGACTTTTGAATAAAGCAATTTGCCACCTAAAGACAAAACCCTAATCACTCAAGAATGGTTTGCCTGCAAGCAGTCTGACTCATGAATCACTGCAACATTCTTTAGTTCCTTAAAGAACAGTCCCTAAGGCGATATAGTTTGTAGAGGTTAACACACCTGTGAGAGGCATGGGTTACTCAACAATGACAATTAAAAAAAGAAACCACTTCTTGTTGTCTAGTAAAGCAAGATATTCACCTGTAATAATGAATTTGATTGGAAAATTACAGCCACAATCACAGCCTTTATTCACACACACACACAGAGAGAGAAAGAGAGAGAGAGAGAGAGAGAGGCTCTGCAATGTGTCTAATAATCTCAAAACTACAGGGTCAATGTGAGAGTGACGTGTCATTTTATTAAAAGGTCTCTTGCACAGTTTACACACCGGTGATGTAACAGGTTGATCGTCTGACAACCTAACTTACACGTTAACCTTTGTGTGTGTGCCAGTGTGCATGTAGCAAATTAACCTTTGAGCACAAGGTGGAGGAGAGATGCCTAAAACGCTTATGAGACAACATTATGGATCAAGCACATTAATATTCACCTCTGTCAATTTATGAAAATTTGACCATATGATTATTTGTATCTACAACACAGAACAATGTTTTGTAGTATATAAGTATAGTAATATTACTATATTGGTAAAATAATATTGCTAAAATATATATGCATTATGAATATGTATGCTTTGTATTGTGTTATGTATAATATTATGCATAAAATAGTATATAGTAATTGAAGTATAATCTGTTGTATATTAAGCATTTTATGAAAATAATAGTGGGATTGGTTTTTCTGTATGCAGAAAATTTGCATACCAGGCATAGTACGCCTTTAATGCACTCCACACTGCTGAACTAGTAAGATTTCCTTAGTATACTGTAGTATACTGAACATAGGATTTGTTTACCTAACAACAGCGACTATATTTCTCTACATACTGTAATTATTTTGCGAGAGGAATGATAAACAACTTTGTATTGTTTTGTGTTTCATTTGACGCAGGCGATGATCATAAACAAACTATTTTTCATTGAAAAAAATCTGTTTTCAAGTAACCTACGGATAGGTTTAGATATGAGTTTTTACGCATGGTGATAAAACGAGCTTTTTAAAAGGCTCATTCAGAATTTAAGCTGTTTCGTAAAGAAATGAACAAGGCTCAGAGTGACTCAAAACGATCCCTGTCTCTTAGCAGCGCGTTTGGAAAACCCTCCCTCCAGACTCTCTAGACGCTGGGGCGTCCCACAGTATCAACAGAGCTCGTCATGGCGCTCGGACGCAGGAACTCGCTTCTCCTGGTTTTCCTTGCTTACTATAAAATTTAACACACCTGAATCTCTTGGACTCAGGATTTTCACTCCTTCGGTTGAACAACCTAGGAGCGACGGCTCATTCCTTGCTTTGATATACCGATCCTAACATGTAAACTTGTTTCAAGCTGCGTGATCACGATTTCAGGAACCCTTTTCCCATACAAATTCCCTAGTTTGAGGAACTCGGGAAAGAAACTGTTCTGGAAGAAGAGGAGGAGTAAGAAGGGGCCCTTATTAAAGGTAGCGTTATATTTGCTTTCACAAGCTTCTCTGTAATAAATTATTCAATTAAAATATCCACGGTTTAAAGTTTGTGAAGTTACATGGTAACTTAACCAGCGTGTACACAATGTATGGAGCTAAACAAACGTGTCGGTGAAAACCTCTGCCGTGTACTGTTAGCTGTGACACTAAGGGCAAATCCCTTCACATACATACATTTTATAAGCGCTGGTTTGTTTCCTTGTGTCGTCGTAACCTTTAGTTTCAGGAGTTAAAACGGGCTTTGCTCATATGCATCAATGTAGGGCCGATACATTTGTAACGCTGCTTGGGAAAACATGTAGTGAATTTTGGCGTTGTAGTTTGTAGACCAAGGTTATTGTTTGTACCCATGACTTTACGATAAGAGGGCGAGGTTTAGTGTTTGCAATACATGCTTGATTGTTTAGTGGAGATAAACGGCACAGCCCAGACTAACGGCGTTGTAGCGTGAATACTGCGTAAAATAAATGCAATTGTTTTCTGTTAAAGTGTCCATTCGGTATAATTGAACAAGTGTTTGAGAAGCCAGTGCCCTACGACAGTTTCTGTATTTTTGTTCAGCTGTATCTTTGGTTTAGTTTTCTGCGTGGATCTAATAGATATAATGTTTTTAATGGGGATCGTGGTAGTCCGTTAATCGCGATGCCGGTGTAATAAACGAGCGGATAGTAGAGGAGCCGGAGGCGGCACCGGACAGGCGCAAGCGAAGGTTTGTCCTGTTATACTGGAGCTCATTGCCGGCTCTGGTTCGTAATGTGTCTGCTGGTCCTTCCGCAAGTTTGCTGTGCCATTTGTAGACCAATTTAGTCGTTCTGTAAAATCTGAGATTTTAGGAAACAGGTTTTTATGCCCCCTCTCCCATATTCCCATTACATTGTATACTCTCTATCACAACCCCCTTAACACATAGTATTAGTAGTAGTTCAAAGAAAAAGAAAAAATTCTTACCCATTCTCAAGTTGTATACATTTCATTTTGTTTAGTTTTTGTTGGAAAATATTTGGAAGTATGTTTGTGTCAAAACTTTTTGGAGTACAACTATTTTTTTTCCTTCAACTGCCCCAAAATCTTTTGGTTTACAAACATTCATACAGGTTTGAAACGACACAACATTTTTTACTTTTTTGCTCTTTTTTTTATATGTATTAATATACTGACATAAACTCTAATGAAGTCACTGATGCATTTAGTGATGAAATCAGAAGCTCTTCCTCTGCATTGTGTGTTTATATATAATACATTACTGTAAATGATATTATAATAACATAAATACTATTATAATGTAATTTTCTATTACCTTTTGCAGTGAATATTAGAGACATGACCATGACTGCGGCATGGGAGTGACGTGATAGCTGGATTTGGCATTTCCTCCTACAACCTTGTGTCCACACACACCATGTCCTTCTCTCTTCAAATCGACCAAACTGACTGAATGAACGACAACACTAAGAAAGACTGTGCTAGTGTGAAAATGGACGAATCTGCACTCCTTGACCTATTGGAGTGCCCGGTATGCCTGGAGCGGCTGGATGCCACAGCCAAGGTGTTACCGTGCCAACACACGTTTTGCCGGCGATGCCTGCTTGGGATTGTGGGATCCCGTGGAGAACTGCGCTGCCCGGAGTGCCGCACTCTGGTGGAGAGTGGCGTGGAGGAGTTGCCAAGCAACATACTCTTGGTAAGGCTGCTGGACGGCATCAATCAGAGACCGAGGAGGACCGGAACTGTACACGCCTCGTGTACTAATGGATCGGCAGGAATGGCAGTCCGGTCACAGGCGTCAGGAGGAGGCCAGAGAGATCAAGGTCCCACTGGGCCACAGTCTCAAAGGTCTCTAGCCAAGACTACCCCAGTGAGGGTGAGTTGAGTCTCTGTCAGATCCACATACTACTGTAACATCAGTCAAACATGGTCAAATACTTATTAGAAATAAAAATAATGATTGAATAGATTACTGAGGGTTTATTAGCTTATTGGATTTGTCTTTGTCAGATGGTAGACTGCCTGTCTGGCTTTTCCCCATCTGGTTATGTGAGGTACAGCACTATCAGGATGAATCAGGCCTTGGGGACCTCTCTGTCTGTTGGTCTCTCTCCGATCTCTCTCTCTCTTTTTCTCCCCATCTGCATCGTCATCCTGGATAATGAACTGTAAAGGGTGTGTTTAGGATTAGTGTAATTCACATAATGTTATATGGAAAAATGAATACTGGTTGGACTGATTTGGTTTAGTGTTTAGTTTAGACTGTGTGATTGCGGATGGTTTTCCCTTAGTGTGAGAGAGAAAAATAGCTCGCAAACACACTGTTTTGTTGGTGGCTGTGTTTATTTTTGTGGCTGAATCGGAGCAAGAGTTTCTCCCATATAACTTTTCATACAAAGCGTTTCAGTTGACATGGCAGCAGTTTTGTGATTGTTTGTTTTGTTGTGCTTCACCGTTTGGTTTTACATGGTAACAAAACACAGGTGTCCCTAACAATCCAGCCCTCTATAATCTCTCCCATAAAGACGTCTGGGACAGAAAATGGCCTCCACCCACAGCATGATGGGACAGGAAGATGTCATTCTAAGCCAGACGTCTCCGGTCTGTAATCTTTTTATATACATGTTTTGTTGTTCATAACAACAAGTGCTATTAAATAACAGTTTGGATTACCTTAATATTCAAGTCCAAACTCCTATATTACTGACAAAGTTTAAAAGGTAGCCAGTCTTGTTCTTACATGTTAGGCAAAACTTTATCAGTAATTTTTCGACCTTTTGACGACTTCATAAGATACTAAGGTGTCTTTGCTAAGGTGACTCTAGGTAATGCTGTTTGCACATTTTGTACATGAGATAGTCTGAGTATGCTTTCACTGTACTACACTATAACTCTACTGTTGTTGTGGGTGATTGCCTTGTTATTACTATTTGCTTGCTAAGGTTCTTTGACCGCTACTAGCACATTGCTGTGTGGTTACATAGATGTTTTGGAAGGTTTTTATGACAATGTTGGCTGATTCTATGGAGTTCTAGGCACTAAAATTGACTCTTTGGCTCTCACATCATTCATAATTGTTTTCTTTGTGGAACTAATCAACTTCCTATCACAGAAGGCATTTGGAGCAAGACTTCCACTCTAAAAATAATAGAAATCTGATACACTCTCTTTGAGCAGTATTTTCTAACGACCTTATCTGTGTAAATATCACGCTTTAGGAACACAGTCATTAGTGAGAAGCTCTTTTCTAGCTCTTAACTGAATGCGGTTAAATGAGGTGCATTAGTGTCAAAGGTTTAAAACCTTTCACATAGCTTGGAAGAATATGACTGAAAACTAAACACATAAATGTGATATATGGACTGCTTTTGGTGACATACTTTTTTGTGATTTACTTATTTTTTTCTCCTTTGCAACTAAGTTATATAAAGGCAAAAGTGTAAGCTGTTAATGTAAGCTTTAAAAAACTCCATCTATTATCTCCTGCAGAAAATCACCTCTTATCGACTCTTTCTTTGTACCTGCTGTGTATTTGCAGGCTAACTTATTTAAGGGTGTATCTGAGGTGCTGTAAACATCCTTGCTGCTAGTAGACAAGACTGTGTGGCAGTTGTAGGTTCAAACAGAGTCTGTGATACAGAGGTAATGCAAAGACAAGGGTTGCATCTGAGACATGATAACAGAGAGTTATTTGAGTGACAGGGTGTTATTTTGGTCTTCAGAGGAGTTTTGTTATGTCTGACACATGCTATGTCCTGCTGTGGTATCATCCCTATTTGTTTGGTGTAGTGTGATTTAGCAAAAGGGAAATTTACCAACTCCTTAAGCAAACATGGAATATACAGATCAGTGTATATATACAGCTTGAGCATTATCTTGTTTACTTGCTTTGCACAGTCAAACACTAAAATACCCGCTGGTGTTTCGGTGTCCATGTAAACATTGTCATTGTAACATTCTGGGAACTTGTAAACAAGCCAATCAGGTTGGAGCTGTTATAGATAGCATTTTTTTGTTTGTTTAGCATCAAACAATAAATGGGTGTGTTGTCTAAAGCTGAAATGATCCCATCCTTGGCCCTCATCCTAGGGGGTTCAAATGTTTCAGAAGAAAATGTGAGGGCGGAAAAGGTGGGGCATGTAGGTGGTTAAGCTGCAATAATATGGAAAGATGAAATATGTTAATATGAATCTGTATATGAATATGTTGATAACTGTCAGTCTGGGCAAAGAGTACATCTATCTCTCCTCCACCCTTTCCTCTCCCTTCGATTTCTATCAGAGCTGAAAACTAGCAGGAGGTGTGGCTGAGGAGACACATGCACAACAGCTTATTGTTTGCACCCACCTCTGATCTGACAGACTCTGCGCAGTGATGGGGCCAACGGCATACACACGTGTCTGTCGGGTGTGTATTTAAACCACTACAGCTGTCTTTTAGATGTGAATAAGTGCCGGAATAGGCGAGAAAGAGAAAAAAACAACACTGAAGATCGAAAGTATACTAGAAGGAGAGCAGAGGCGTCAGAAAGATGCTGAAGTGATTTAAGGGGCCAAATGTCAGCAATGGATGGTGACTCTCCCCACCGCAGAGCTCCAAAACCACTTCACTGAGACAACTCAGCAGAGGTCTCACTGACTAGTCACAAGGACTCGTATTGTGCGACTGTGTGCAAGTGTGTTTGTGAATGACTGACCGGATGTCGCCCAGGGTTCACCTTTTGTGAACAGACTAAAGGACAAGACATCCGTGTGTCTGTGTGTGTGTAAGGAAAAGAGTGTTCATTGAACTATTAGTTCGAATGAAGGGAGATCTGTGTCGCCTGATGTTTTTCAGTGCTTGTTTTGGAATTGGATGACTCTTACAAACCAGTTCTTTAATGAATTACACAAAAAGACTCACAAACACAGGAGTAATCGGTTTGAGTCAGCCGGATAAATCCCATGCAGGTCCATGAGTTCATTCCCATGAATGAGGGTCCCCGATTTTACCAAGTAGGTTGGACATGTTCCAAGGTTAACATTTCTGTCCTAAAAAACCCAAAGCCTAATTAAACCCTAAACATTAATAAACCCCAAAGCCAGAAAGAAAGAATAGATAGATAGATAAGAATGGTATACAAGCCCCTAACCCAGTCCTGAACCTACATCTAACGCTGACCCCAAACCTTCCTGCCAATCTGATTAGTTAATAGTAATGTTTTGTAGAACCAATCATCCAAAAACGTACTGAAATTACGTTGGCTGCTGTAAACGTTGGTGTCTCAATCCCCTGATGAAATGCAGGGAACCGCGCACCAACACAATGTTGATTTAACCTCGCCACTTCCCCCCATTTGAGAGGACGTGACGCTGCTTTCCACAGCCTGTCAGCCGTGCTGTCAGAGATGAAACAAAGAGGAACGGTGCATGGGGTTATAGGTCAGGTGTGAGGGGTCATGTGTGAGGGGTCACAAGCGGATCAGGAGGCAGTGAGGGCGCTAATATAATTCAAAGTTACTCTTTGATCTTCCTCATACACATACTCAGAGTATTAATATTTAATCAGATTCTAAAACAGCTTTGAATGTGGCAGTGATGTAATAAATCTCCATATCTGGCAGCGAGAAAGCGTTAGCAGCTGTGTTGTTAGCCTAGAGCACATTTTCACTCCAATATCTCATTATTACAAGCAGAATGGATAAGGCCTTGCGTTTAATTGACGAACGGGTGCTTGGTTTAATGGCCTTGTGCGCTGATGCTGTGTGTCACATTCAGATGGCATGGCTACAAAGTGTTTATAGGCCATCTGATGCATTATGTCCACACAAATGGCAAGAACACGGTTTTATATGAGGCGATTTCAGCACTTTGAAGCCAGTGCTCTACAGGTCCTTGATGACTGTATATTCAGCGTCACTGCTAAGGTTATATGTGAGTAGATGCTCCTGGTTTTTAACACCGAGTAAACTGTGGAGGGCGACTTTAGATGCTGGTTAGACAGTTCCCTTCCTGTTTAAGTTGGTGGTTCTAAGCCAGAATAAGCTGTTTTAATCTTTGAACAGTGTGTTCTTGTGTTTAAAAATGGCTAAACTCAGTGTAGTGGAATGGGTTTTTAGTAGTAGAAGTATTTTAAACTTGACACAGCGTCTTAATGACGCTTATATCATGTTGTGCCGCGACAGCCAAAGATGTTTGTCTGGTGCTTATATACATAGACTAATTACATAACATAAAAACTGAATGCAAAAATGAAGTCTGTTTGAACACATAACTGTTTTCTCTCACTTGCTTTTTCTTTCTCTCTCTCTCTCTTGTACTGTCTTTGTCTCTCTTTCTCTTGCTCTCTCACTCTCTCTCTTCCTTCCCCTGTCATTTTCAGCATCACATCCTTGTCGCACAACCCCCTACAGATTACAAGAGAAATCCCTAACCTTTTATCCCATCCCACACACGCACACTGTTTGGGTACATTAAACTCAAAAGCCTGGGCGTTTGTCCATCAGTGAGAGCGTTTCGTGAGACTGACCTTCTTGGCAAAAAGTTCTTCGAACCCTACAAGCCCCAAAATCTAAACTCTGCGGGCCGCTGTTTGATGTGTGATGTGCGCCCTGGTTCTTCCTCCCAGCAGCATGTTTGCTTGTGTTCCCTATTCGTATTCCTTTGACGGTACTTGGTGTTTTTGTGCAAGGGATAAGGAATGTTGTTTATTGGGTCTTGGCATGTATTAAAGGTTTTGGTGAAATTCCTTTGACCCTGTGGCTGTGTGGGCTGCATTGACTCACACCAGCCCTTTTTGATGATATCATGGTTGCCGCAGAAACCTCTGGCTGACTCCCGCATGTGTCACGTAACCCCTTCATTAAGGCTGGTACCCTGTAGGCAAGCCTGTACTTCAGATCTCACTACACACAGATGCGTTCTTTCCCAGTGTTGTCTTCATCTTTCCCTCAGTTTTCCTGCTGTGCTCGCTGTGACTGTATTAGCTAATTTCCCTTCACTCCCACTTTTATTACCCATTACTGCATTGCTTCCATTTTCTTGTTGCCAGTTTTTTCATCTTTTTAGTTTTTTGTAATTCCCTCATTTCACTCTCAGCTGATAGCAGGAAGCTGTTTAATGTTTCCCACAGGCTTCTGGATGAATGTATGTGTTTGTAGCAACAAAAAAAGATCTGTTCTTCAAAGTTGACTTGTTGGTTTGCCTCTCTGTATTGTTGTGTGAATATGTTTGGCTTTGATTAGTATGCTGACAACATGTTAGCTTGCGTGATAAAAATATCCCTGAATAAAGTTTTTAAGATTATAACATGGAGCATTGGCCTCTTTATCATTTTCTTTGTTAGAAACTTTTACCATTTTAAATCAGAGTAAGCCAAGGAGACACTTTTGAACACTGTTGTTTTATGTACTTGTGCAGTAAGTTATGTTACTGTTTTAAGTTAAAAAGTCATTTTTACAAAAATCATATTTCAGGATTTCTGTATTCTGTTTCATTCCACTGCAGTTTTTTTTTAATGCAAAGATTGTTAACAAAGACTGTTGGCTGCCCCACCATGCCTAAAAATCAGGTCCTGTCAGGATCACCTGACACGAAACTAGCCTGATTTGTTTTTAGTCGACTAGTTGTTGAGACTAATCAATGTTGGGAATATTTAGCTATGCTACTTTAAATATATGCACTTAAAGGATTCTGTAGTATGGTACAGTCAGACATGATAAATCTCCAGTCGCGTTGTGTGTTTGCATGCTGGCACATGCTAGTGTTTTGGGTTTGTTGTGATTTAGATATGTTTATGTATGTGCTTGTTCAGTTGGGTGTGACTGTCCATTTCTCTACCCTGGGGTTACATCATTTCAAGGTTGGGATAAAAAGACCTAATCAGGTGTTAAAAGCGTAACCATGGAGACAGATTTGCTGCTTGGTTGAGAGCACTGGTGGGCCCTCTGGGAAGGGTGTGTGTGAGTTTCTGTCAGGGTACATGTGCGTGTCTGTGTGTGTTTAAAGTAGTCTCTGTTTTAAGCATTTATCACATCATTTAGTGTGAAACAGGACTAATTACACTTTCAGTCCGACATGCGTCTTTGGTTTGCCTGAAAAGAGTGCACGCTTCTGTTGCTTGTAAATGTTTTACTAGTGTGGTTTGAATTGAAGTGTGTGTGACTGATATATAAAAACCTGAATGTTTAATTTGGTGATATTAACAACAGCTACACACACACACATTTTTACACACACACACGGTTGCAGAGTTTTATTACAGCCATCTGCTTCTTAGCCATCTGAGGCACATCTGGTCATTATTCATCAATCAGTAAGGGCTAACCAATCCATATATCACTGTGTGTGTGTGTGAGACATGAGTGCCATGTTCATGAGACACCTGAGCTCTTAAAAGCTGTGTTTGTGTGTTTCTTATGATTTCCTTTTGTTGTTTTTTCTTTTTCAGCAAAAATACCTGTGACGGCCCAGCTGTAGTTTTTGTACAGGCTGTGTGGGGTCTTATAACTGTAATTAGATGATGCTTTTAGCCTAAGCAGTTGATTTGCTCGAACACAGGTTGTTTTCTCTGCATCCAGATCTACAGCATCTGCTGTTACTGCCAAGTGTCAGGCTTAATGCTGATTGGTCAGCTGGTTTGATTGAGGAGGCTTCCATTGCCTGCTGATTGATGGGCATTTTCTTGGACCTTTGTCCCTGTAGCAAAAAGAAAAAGCTGTGTATAGTTGAGAAGTTCCAGTGGTGCTGGTTGAACTGAAAGAAAATCCAAACATTCCCTCCCCCCTTTACCAAATCTTGGAATGTTCAAATAACATGTATGCCATGCTGTACAAAATACTGCAAAACTGAATCTATCATATGAAAGAAAGTGACTTTTTTGGCTTATTTCCTTTGTCTTATAAGTCACAACTAGTTATTGTGCTTTTATTAAGCAGTACATTTCTTATAAGCTCTAGTGCTGTAAACGTTACATTTACTTTCCTTGTTTAAAAGTTGAAAACAGCACATGTTGATTACTGCTTGTTTATTGGCTCATAAATGTGTGATATAGACACACCTGTCTTTTGCTTTTAGAATAGTGAGCTGTACTTAGACAAATGGTGGTTTGGAATGTGGTAGAACATCATTTGTATGATTCACAGGGGAACTCTGGCAGTTTCAGTGAGATTATTGTTGTGTCTATTTATTCTCCAGACATCTCTCCTTGCACTGGTTTGTCTCACGCACCCCTTACTGCTTCCATTACTCTAGCTGTTGTGAACTGAATGAGGAGTTTTGTAACTTTAGATCTCAGTTAATCTGTATGTGTCTGGGGTGATGTTTCTTGAATTTCCCCTCTGCTTTAATTATCCCATCTTTTTTAACTGTCTTTTACTTATTACCCCCTTTCTTTCTTTCTTTCTTTCTTTCTTTATTATTTATTTATTTATTTATTTTCTTTTCTGTCTTTCTTTTTCTTTTCTTTCTTTTTTTCTTTTCTCTTCTGTCTGTATGTCTTTCAGTCTGTTATTGTTATTACTATGAGTAGTGAATAGAACAATAGAACTGCAGGAATCAGCTTTGATATTTAGTGTGATGATATTCAAATGTGATGTTTCGCCATGGCAACCTTTCCCCCCTTTTTTCAACTTTATCCGCTTGTTTGTGAAGTTTGGGGAGACTTTTCAGGCATTAACCTGATTGTTTTGCCATGCAAAGATTTGCTATGCAAAGAAATTCTATCTTAAAGGAAAACATCACTCCAAAATGAAAATTATGACACCATTACCATTTATGTCCTCATTTATGTTGTGCAGACGAAAGTCACAGAAATTTGGAAAGATATGAGGGTGAATTTGAGAGTTTTCATTTATGCTGTAACTATTCCTTTCACTGAATTGTCACCCAGTTTGCAGAACCCAGTGTTACGTTCTGGGTTCAATAAACCAGCCAATGAGACGAAGCTTTGACAGTGAGGTGTGAGATTTGACGTATGTGTGTGATGAAGGGGGTTTAGGTCTCTGAAGGAAATGTGTATAAGGAAGAACTGCTTAAAAGTGGCACAAGTAGTTAAATAATGAAAGAAGTGAGAGCTAATGATAATTATTTGTCTCTTTTCACATATTCTGTGTCACAATTGTGCCCTCACACGCATATAAACATAGACAGCAGCTTCTCTTCCCTTCCACAGACTTTTACTCAGACAGCTTCTATCATTATTTCTACATTTGTAACAGCTCTGTACTGTGGTGGAATGGAGAGAATGATGAAAAGTGTGCCAAATAACCGGAGAAGTTGTCGGGCACAGAGAGATATTGTGTGAAAGAAAACAAGATGAAAGCAGAAAGAGCAGATGTGCGATACAAACTGGAGATTCATGTTTGAGACATTTTAGGTCTACGTCTGATTGTGATGGTGTGGTGTAAAATATATGACAAAACATATATTTTTAGAATAGACCAGTTGTTTCAGAAAGTTCGACTTAGCAGCACAAATGTGCTTCCTTTTTCCAGAGACACATGCACACAGTTACAGTTACACCCGTGTTTCATAAAAAACACATGCTCCTTTCCCATAATTCCTCTGTAACACTCAGACCCCCTCCCTGGTGAAACATTTTCTTTTTGATGACTAATCTGTAGCTTACAGAAAAGTCCCGCCTCAGCACTGTCTTAGCGGTGCTCCCATATGTTCCATGTTTTACTGAATGAGAAAAGCTTTCTCTTCTCGTCTTAACTAGGGTTAAACTGTTTTTGACATTTAGCTTAACACATGCCTGCTTCATGGTTCATTTGTCCACACATTTCAGCTTGCCGTCTTTGATCACATGAAAGGACTCCAACTCCCATGAGACTCTGCATACCGGTCCAACACAGCTTGGTTCAATCAAACTGTAATGGTTGTAGTTCTCAGGAGCCTCTTAAGTGTAGTCCGGTTCCCAATGGCAAGATAAAAACAGAGGATTTTTAGAGGTCACTGACTGTGGAACAGGTGCGTGTTGTAATGAGTTGGACGCGAACGTATAAGTTGGTGTGAGCGTATAGTAATGTGCTGCATTTTGGTGCTTCTCATAAGGTTGGTTGTAACAAAGATAGAGGGAAAATGGAAATGGTGGATAAAAGAAAAGGAAGTTTTAAAAAGAGTATTTTAGTACGTGTCCGTTTCAGGTCCAGATGTGCATCTGTTCTCCAGACCGTTGCTTTTTTTGGCTTTGTTTTTTGGGGGAATTTTTTGTGAATGTCTGTTGTTCACCGGCATTCATGCTGTATATTGATGAAGTGATGTGTATGTGAGTGTGGTAACATGTATTTATTTGACAGGCACTTTTATCCAAAGCGACTTTGTATTCAAGTACACATTTGTATACATTCATATTTGATAAGCTAATAAAGTAGATAGTTGACATGTTTTTCTCATTACAATAATTTTAACAATATATTGCTGACATAATATCTGAACACTAAACATTGATCTTGCAATTCACTGTCTGTTTGATTTGAGCCTATTTTTTTCCCTTACTTTTCTCCTCAGAGACTTAAGAAAAGCAAATATTGTTGTCTAGCATCCTGCCTTGAAACTTCTGCATCTTGCCACATATTTCTTGTTCCTTTTTTTAGTGCTGTAAGACAGGGAAGGAAAGAACTGTAGAACTCCATGGCAAATGTTGCCATGGAAACATAACTACTTGGTTTCACTTTTGACCGCTGGGGCAAACTGCTCATCTGCCTCAATTGAAAGGTCAAGGGTTGAACTCGGATGGAAAAGACAGCAGGCATTGTGTCTTTGTCCTGATTAGTTTTCTAACTCTATCTCTATCTCTCTCTATAACTTTTACCCTTTTTATTTAACATACATGCAGTTCTTCCTTAACTTTTGTTTCTTCTTGGGTCCATAACAAGCAAAATATAATGTGGATGCAAATCAAATTTCTGTCTCAGGCTAAATGTGGTGTTTTGTTTAGACTTGAGCCCCCCACCGCCTCATCAATTCACTCCTTCATTTGGTAGTAAACGCCCACTCGGCACTCTCCACACCTGAGCTATCATCCCTCACAAAGTAATTATCCAATAAAGCTACTGCAGGGAGGCTGTTAGCGTGAAGGTGAGAAGTACCGGGTTTCAGTAGGAGCTGTGTTTGGGAATCTGTTTTTGACCCAGATGAGGGAAAGGTCAGCTCATTTCTCTAGGGTCATAAACAGAATAATTAGCAGCCCATTTCGGCTAATGTAGCTGTAATGAAAACATCATGGCTGCCGCCCTCACAAACTCCTGCGTCAACAACGCAACATCTTTTCCAATATGGACCTGGAAACAGTGTTTCTAAAAATAGAATTGCTGCATGTATGGGTTTGGTTGTGTGTGGATGTTATGTCTGTTACTTTCTTGACCTGTCTTTGTGTTTTTGGATTTCTCTGTTTGAAGCTTTCTGAGAGGGACCTGCAGTTTCCGGTCTTTTACTTACATTCCAGATGTTTGATTAAGCAACAACCTCAGGACTGTTATGTTAGGATTGTCTAATTTATGTCTAAAGTGACAAACAGTTTTGTTTGCTCTTTAAGAGTGCAGACTGATTTAGGGATATTACTCAAAAATTAACACAGGCTTTGCAGTTCTGCTTGTGGTTACGTAACTTACTACTGTGCCTCAAACAAACCCAGACTTTTTTTTTTATAAAATTTGATTTCAGTTATTAAAAATCCAGTTATTTTATCTACAAATGTTTGTTTTTCAATGGTACCTTAGACTTTATTAAATGATAGATAACCATGTTCACCCCTACTTGCAAACGTTGCATTAATCCAACCAATCAAAAAAGGGCTTTCCAGATTGGAAGTGTTTGCAACGTATGTCATTTAGTCAGACTGTGGGCGTGCCGTCTCAAAGTGATACAGTCTCTTGCCTGACCTCAGTCCCCCTCCTCACGCCCCCAGTCTCCTGTCCGACCCATCCAGCCTCCCATTACTTTAACAGCCCTTGTAAACGCCAACAGAGCTACATAGAACTTTATCTTGCACATCCCTGGTAATAAAATGTATTCACTGCGAGTGCAGAGTTTTAATGCGTCCTTTGTCATTGATTTACTCAGCTCATGCGTGACGTGTCTGTTCACTATTGCACACCAGCTAGAACAACCAATTTTAATAACTTTAATTTTAATGGCTTATTTAAAGGAACTGACATCAATTGGCTGTGAGCATAGAACCTTCAATCTGATTTTGATATATCATACTGTTATATCACACAAGTTCTAAACGGGAGGCCTGTAGAGAAACTAGAGTGATCTAGAGATGTTTGTCTATATTGGAGTCTTAACAGTGATTGATGGCTCTTGAAGGGCAGAGCTCATTAGTCTTAGATTACACATTTCTCATTATTGTTGTGTTAGGCATGTCTAGCTGTCACACAGTGACAAATTACAGTCAGATTTTATGCTGCTTAGAAATCTTGCGTCATCTCTCAAAACATCGCTGCCAGCCTAATTGTCTGATAAAATACAAGGGCGGCTTTCCATTAATTGGGATTATTGTACTGTTTATCTTTTAAACATGTCTCTGCCATTAAGGGTACATGAATCAAAGTGCCCGCTGTGCTAATGTAGCCAATGTTGGTTCAAGTCTGGCTCTTGTCATTTTCTGATTTTACTCTTTTATCGCTTAGGGTGGAATCAAACCTTTGGCTTGCATGTAAAGTTTGAAGTTATTTGTATCTAGAATTAGTATATGATATTTAAAATTGAGGCACTGACGTTTTAAATACAGCCCTTATATATTAAAAAGGCAGTGCTGTTATGAGAAAGTGAATGTATTTATTTCTCAGAAATGGCTCAATTTTTCTGCAATATGATTGTTAAAATAAAGTATAATTAATGGGGGCTTTTGACTTCTTTATAAAGTATGAAATGTGCTTGCGTAAAAATGTTATTTTAACGTTGTTTCTCATATGTGGTGGAAAACCAAGACAATTTTCTTAATTTCTGTTACAGTACATTAATACAGTATAATACACACTTTGATGGATAACTTTAAAAGGGTTTTGCTCTTTTGGTGAAAACTTTTGCGTGGTAACATTTGCATGGAATTGCTCTCTGGTTAAAGCACATTAGTAGTAATTGGCAATTAGACAGGATGGATCAGTGTAGCTGCAATATAGACCCTCCGAGCACAGGATATTTTTGGATATCTTGAATCATAATCTGATTCTTTCTAGCATCAGGGAGAGTTTTAACACTGTAAAGCTGTTGTTGTTTTTCCCTCCAGTGAAAGAAATTTAGAGCAGTTGCGCAGTGGTTAGTAATTTCAGGTTTGGACTCTCAGAGCTGTCCTGAATTATCCTCTGATATGCTTTTGGTCTGATCCAGTTTTACCCAGCAACGTCCTTCAGATCTTCAGTGAGGCAGGCTGGTAGTGATTCAGCCGAGGGAGGTGTTTATCCTTCCTGTCCAGTGGAGAGTATTTGGACCAGGATGAATCTCAAGGTTGGAAAGCCTCAAAAGCATGGCGTGGCCTCACTTTTTTTAAAAAGATCTGTTGAGGTTCATGTAACCTGAACAAATGGATACACACACCTTCAGTGCAGTGTTCAGACTGAATGAAAGCCTCGCCGTTGTTCTTTCATGTCGGTCCAGTTCAAGCAATCTTTGGCACCCTTCTTTTTGCACACGAGGCTGAGGCCGGAAAAACAGGCACGCTGACCACCCTAATGTTGGTTTGATCGCTTTCTCGCCTTCTTTTGTCTTTTATATCCCTTCATCTTATTTCTTGTTCTTTCATCTCTTACATCTCCTTGCTCACTCTTTCTGTCCTTTTAAAGAGGCCCACAGCAGGGGAGGGGGGCAAAGGTGTAGAGACGAATGCAGCTTTGTGGGCCGTTAAAGTTAATAGACTGGCTTACAGCCTTTACATTTAAATAAAGCTCTCGGTACAAAAGTATATTTGCCAAATGGGAACATTTGTGGGCAAGTTAGTTTCATCTTTATTTCATAACTGGTTTCTTGTGTAAGATTTAAGAAGCAATGTGACTTTTAAAAGTCGGTTTGTCCTCTAGTTAGTTGTCTCAGCGTCTGGCTGGCCGGCTGTACTCTCTGTGGTGAGTGCTGCTTAGTCAGAATCTGTTCCACTGTCTGATCATCCTGTGAGCCCTTCATCTGCTTTGCTCTCTTGCCTTCCTCTCTTCCCTTTTACCTTTAGCAGACGCTTTTATCCAAAGCAACTTATAAAAGTGAGAAAAACAGTAAAGCGATTTGTCTTGGGGAATCATATGAGAAGTGCTATACAAAGTTTCAACAATTTTTAGAAAATGCTTCTAAGAGTTTTCTTTCTGTCTTTTAGTCTGTTTGTCAGTCAGTCTGTCAGCCAAGCCATACTTTACCTGCCCCTCTCCTCCCATATTTCATCCTTTTAATGTTTTTTCTTTCTTCTGTTTTTGCTATGTCTGTCTACCTAGTAGACAAATAGTTGCCAACTTACAACTTGCTTGTTTTTATGCTTCCTATTCCTCCATTTATACACCCCTTCTTTTTAATCTTTCATATGTCATTTTTATTTACAGTCTCATTGGTTGTTAATATTATTCTGCTCTCTAAGCCTTTGAGATGTTTTCTTCATTTGAGGAAGCCCATGATTCTCTATTTTGGGTGAGGGGAGTGGTGTTCTTTGGACAGTGGGCCCCTCTTGAACAGCCCGCCTCAAAAGCTGGACTGCGTCTTTGGCCTCCTCCCATACCCTGGCAGTGGATCATTGTCAGGTCTTGAAAAGGGCTTTGACCGGTTCCAGACGACTGTTTCTGAACCATAACACTCCATACACACTGATAAATGGACTTGCTCTGTGGCATTGTGGGCCCATTGGCATGTTCCGGGGCATTTGTAGGTTGTCAGACAAGGAGATAGTCAATGAGTTAAGCAAGCCAGACAGAAAAGCAACCCATCACAGTCAAACAGAGAGGCAGGCCAACAAGGTCAGTCCGAATGCCAAGCCAGCAGTCAGTCACTGTGCTCACATTCAGCACAACACATTGTGATTGTGTTTTGACTTATTATATATATATAGCAGAGGGAAGGTTGTGAAGTGAAGTAGTGTGTGTGGTTGTTTACCAAGACAGCAGGCTATAGGCTTCTAAATATCATTGCAGCCGAGGGTTTATAATAGAACCCGCTGCTCTCGCTTTATACCCTCATCCACTCCACATGCTTCTGTGCACTCTGAAAATTGCCTGTAGTAATCACAGTCACTCCTCGCCTGTCATGAAAGTTTGAAAAATAAATGTGGTTTTGAGTGCCGATCTTACATTATCCATGAAGTTATTTTGGTGAGATGGACTGTCATTTTTAGTAACCTCCCTTATTGTTGTTTCTTTTCACTGCAGGGGGTCCCTCAGCTACCCTGTGCCAAGGCTTTATATAACTATGATGGCAAAGAACCTGGAGACCTCAAATTCAGCAAGGGTGACATCATCATTCTGCGCCGGCAGGTGGATGAAAACTGGTACCATGGAGAAATGGGTGGAGTCCATGGTTTCTTCCCCACCAACTTTGTCCAGGTCATCAAACCGCTGCCACAGCCGCCCCCACAGTGCAAAGCCCTGTATGACTTTGAACTCAAAGACAAGGAGGCAGACAAAGACTGCTTGCCGTTCTCAAAGGTGAAACCTGCTGTGGAAAATCAATTTTCTTTTCTATTCACACACCCTCACCCATCCATACATTCATAAAACAAGCATGTGAGGTACAGTAAAGAAAAACATTATCAATGAATAATGAACTATATTGAACATTGAACTTAATGTATTAAATATGTTTAATTGAAGACATTTTTAGAATACTGACGGCCTAGATTATAGTGCATCATGTGGACTACTTTTCTGTATTATGGGTCAGTTTCTTGGCACTTAATAGCCTATGTATAATGTATGGCTTTTTGTATGGAAAAAAGCAATATGAACATTCTTCAAAATTTCTCTTTTTATGGATTATGGAAATGGCAGCTGAATATTTACTTTTGCTTCTGCGTCATAAGCGTACAAGCTCCCTTCCGGCAATCTTGTCCTTGTTTTGGATAGATTTTCAATAAAATGGTTTTCATTGATGCCTGCCAGTTATGGATGTTCATAAATTGCCTCTTGTGTATATTATTTAGCAGCTTATGACTCAAAAACAAGAAACATATTTTCTTTCTGTCTGCCCTCAGGATGATATTCTCACTGTGATTCGGCGTGTGGATGAGAATTGGGCAGAGGGAATGCTCGGAGATAAAATTGGAATCTTCCCTATATCTTATGTAGAGGTGAGTCACAATTGTGTTTTGCCTCAGACTCCATTAAGTCTTAACATTTAATGTTGTTGTGAAAATTTACCCTATTGCACAGATTTTGGAAACCTTCACACAAATCGTACTAAAGATTTGGTTATATAGTTTAGTTGCCATATGTCATTATCATGTCCTGTTAATTTCATTGTTCATTGTTAATTTCAACGTTTCATTGTTTTGGCTTTAGTTATAAAGATACACAGCTTTTAAAGCAAGCAGACATCAAACCACTCTAAAATGTACATCTCTCAGGTTTCACGTTTTTGCAAACACGTACAGCCTCAGTCATCATGAAGGTTTCCTCGTATCACCTGCGTGTTCCTCAGTCTCTTCACACAGACACAAAACCTCCATACAAATGAGTCTCGCATAAACGTATCTTTAAACTTTGACGAACCCTGTCAGAGCGAGCGCCAAGTCACCGCCAGCCACGTGTCTAAACTGTGAGGAAAAAATAACCATCAAAAGACATTTAAAAATAGCTTGTGTCAGAAAAGCACTGCCTGAATAGAATCTCTCACGCAGAGCGCGAGAATGACAGAGTGAGGCAGAGGCTTTGAGCTCACACAAAAGCCACTGCAATTTTCCTCAAACCAGACTTTTTCCAGGTGAATGCTTTTAAGGAAGTAATCTCTGATATCAGGGGCATCAAACGTGACATTTAATCAGGTACATAAAAGGCGGGAGAGGAGGAGATGGTGGTAGGGGGGAGTTTTTCTTTTCCAATAAGATGTTTTTGACATTAAGAATAATATATTTTCAAAGAGCAAGTTGGAAATTAAAAGTCACAGAGCATGTGACTTTTGTTGTAGGTGTCATGCACCTGGTATTTAAGGTCTGCCCTAACAAGTTTGCAGAGGCAGCCTTAAGTCAATTCAACATTGCCGTTGAAATGCTAAAGTGATCTTTGAACTTGATATGAATTCATTTCCATATGGACGAAGTGAATCGTAAATTAAATATTTATACACTTCAAATGTCTAAGCGTAAACCTTTAGCTTTTAAGCTTTAAGATCATAGAAACAGAATGTAGCAATCATATATGATTGCTGGGATTGGCCAGTCTCATTTGTGTAGTAGAAAGTGAGGTGGTTGCCCGGGCCGATGTGTGTCATTCTGTCTGCTTTTAGTTTTAGTTTCACATGAAACAGGACCTAGTCCTGCAGTCCAATCACATTCACCACCTCATGTACTGTACATCAAATCCATCATAGTCCCTGTCTTTGAACTCTTTCTCTCTTTCTTTCTGTATCACTTCTTTTGTGAACTGTTGGTATATTTAAATGACAACTATACATCCCACCTTATTACTCAACTTACTGTTCTGTGTTTGTTCTGCTGCTTTATTTCTTCAGTGAGCTTTTTTTCCTGTCTTACCGCTTTTAGTTAAAGCATTTTCTAAAGAAGTATGAGTGAGTCATGGCCTTTCAGTTACCGCATATGTTTGCACATTTACATTTTGCATTTACATATTACATTTATGCATTTGGCTGGTGCTTTAGTCCGAAGTGACTTACAGTGAATTTCAAGGTATGCATTTTATCAGTATGTGCGTTCCATGGATCAAACCCACAATCTTTTGTGCTGTTAACGCAATTCTCTACCGACTGACCTACAGGACCTCATGGAGCTCATGTGTTTAGTGTGTGTTCATATCTGGTTCGCAACTTTTATTTTACACAACAAAAGGGAAAATAAAAACAAATTAAAGTTTTAATATGAAAATGTTTTTGTTTTCTTTTTCAACGTCAGTTCAACAGCGCAGCCCGACAGCTCATAGAACTGGACAAGCCGTCAGACAGTGGAGCAGATTCCAGTGAAGGGCCCTCCTCCTCTTCATCAGGCCCCCAGATCAATGGCTCCATAAAGGCCCTGGGGGAGAAGAAGAACACTAAGAAGCGACACTCCTTCACCTCCTTGACAATGTCCCACAAGCCTTGTCTGGCCCCCTCACCCCAGAGACACTCCATGGAGATCAGTGGCCCGGTTCTGATCAGCTCCTCTAATCCAACAGCGGCAGCTCGAATCGGGGAGCTCAGCGGGGGCTTGTCCTCCAGTGCTCCTTCACAGGTGAGAGAATGATGGATGCACAGGTGTTTCTGGAGCTTGAGAGATTACAGTAAAGCTGATGGATTTGGTGATGGTGAATTGGTTAAAGCATCTCAGTGGCTCACCTCTAAATGTCCTGTTACCCATCCACACTTCCTCTCAGTTATATATAGATTACTACTGATACTGGCTGCAGGCAAGTACACTATTATTTACTGAGGATAAGAGCCCTTAACTGTGGCTATTGGTACACAGCCTGATAAGTTTACCACTTAAATCCACTCACATACAGCAGATTCTCCACACAAGCTAAAGCAAATTATTACAGGGTGAGCATGGCAGTTGCTTGACTTTGATTCTGTAGTTAAAACATAAGGAGATGGACAGAGAAGAACATTGTCTGTGTTTATCCACTGTTACATACTGTGCTGTATATACTGTAAAACAGCCTGTTATTGTGTAGGAATAAGAAGGAAAATAGTAGAATTATTATATTGTTTAGTCACAGTCTTGTGCTGCATGTAAGTGGTGTCCAGTTATTTTCTTGGAAACTAGTTTTTTTTATGTTTTTGTTATTGTTTATATTACACACTGCAACAGAACAGAATAATACAATGATATTCTCAGTATATTATGCTAAATGATGAAATGGGAACAGATTTTGTGATTATGAAATGCTTGGAAAGAAAAAGTTGCACATTCGAAAAAGGCGCTGTGTATGCATTATTATAAATGGATTTGGTTAAAAAAAACTTTGGTTGAGAATGAACAGTGAGTGACAGAAATATAGGGAATGCAGAAAAGTATTATGAAAACAAAGTGGTAAAATTTGCGAAACGGCAGCAAATTATATCCTGGGAAGACAGGAAGGAAAGCATTGTCAACATTCTCCTTACACTCAAGAGTGATGCTGTTCTGTTCATCAGTTTACTGTTCTCTCTCTTTCAGCAGTTCTCTCTCTTTTTCGTTGGTTCGCTCGCTCCTTATTACTTACAATCTGACATTGCTGTCCTAGCGGTTGAAATCAGTGATGTATGCCAGTGCTCCACCACATTAAACAATCACCCCACCATCACTGACAGATTAGCATGCCAACCCTGGAATGACAGTCACTCACAGCTGTTTCAGTGGTTGCTGAGCAATGTGGTTTCCCAGGAGACGACAGTACTTCCACATCATGTTGTTTGGTAGTGGAGCACTGGGAAGTTCAAAGTTCTAAATCAATGTAGCTTTTCTCCCTACATTATGTTTGTTTTATTTAAAGAGTTTCATTTCAGCATTTGTGTAATACTTCATTTTGTGGACAACTTGTCAACTCCCAGTAATAGTTGACTTATTTTTGATTGTCCCAACAGACATGTTACTAACTATAAATAACTTTGCAAGTTAATGTCGACTTAATCTAGTAACCATTAGCCTAACGTAACAGCCTTTTTATACTGTAATAAGAGTTAGCGCTAATTAGTTGACATGTAGTTTCAAAGGTGTGTATAGTTATGAAAATGTCTGACCGTCAAAATAAAGTGTAACATTCTTTATTCATTAGATAGTTAGGGCACAAGGAAAAAGTTTTAACTGTCTTGAGGTAAAGTTGTTAATGAGCAGGTTATGTGTTATGCTATGTTGATAGTGATTTTTATAAAAACGTTATTTCACTCAATTTTAAAGAAGCTTCTAAAGTGTTTTATTTTTGCTGCATTTTCTGTCTTGTAAATGGCAAAGAAAGAAGTGTTGCTAACTGGCCTGTCACCCCTAACTGGCAGACATGCAAACTTGTTATTTTACATATATAAAGGCAAAATTTTTATTGTGAAAACTGCTAATTCCATACTTCTTAGTTTAGAATTAAAGACAGTCCTGGCACGTAAATTGCAGGCTGTTAAAACAAATTATGCTGTAACGTTAAACTGGTATGCTCGGATAAGTAAACTAGGAATAAGACTGTAAAGGAACACATTTTGACAATCACATAAATGACGTTTCTGTGTAATGACCTCCAGCAATTGCGTCACCTGCCTGGGAACTTCTCTGGAGCCCGCATTCCACAAAACATTGAAAATAACAGAAGACACTTGATACCTTTTGTCTTTTTGGTTTCGACTCCATCTCTACACTCTTAGATCTGTGTTGGTGTTGTTAAATGTGGGTTTGTGAAAGTTGACCCTGATTCTGTGTTTTATGAGAGTGAACACTTCACACCAAAGGAATGAGGAAGCGTTTGGGAACATGCGTTAATGTTTTATTAACATATAACAGTTTCTTAAATAACACCATTTGTTTTCATGTTAATGTAAAACAGCACAGTTTTTTTTAAACAACTCACTTTTGTTCTAACTAGTGTTTCTGTAGTCTAATTATGTTTTATTGCCCCAGTTTTATTTTACCCTTCACTTACAGCAGCATATTGTTTTTTTTTTATTATTTTTTTGCATCCATCACGCCTTATTCCACCAATTTCTTGCTTACTTCACCAAACCCCTTGACTTTTTTCTTGTGTACTCTAATATGGCTGGGCTAAAAACAGCGCAACTGGCAACCCAGTGCTGGGTAATTATTGGACAGAACACAGTTGGATTATACATTTAACCCAGCAGGCTTGGTTGTTGAGAGAACAAAAACGAAGTAATTTTAACCATTGATGGTTGTTCTGGAAACAAAAATTGTTCCCAATATTAATTCTTATTTGGTTACCAAAAAAGTAATGGAAACTTCATGGAAATGTTGGAGGAACATTCTGTGTTTGCTGGGGTCTTGCTTGGTTTCTCTCATATTTTCTGCCATGATTTATTGTAAATTAAGGCAATCATAAATAAAAATGAAGAAAACAGTGAGTGACCCATCAGATTTTACCCAACTGGGAAACTGAAGCTACCAAAAAGTGTTTAAAATCTAATTAAATAACCCAGAAGCTTACTCAACAGGCTTAACCAAGTGTTATTGGTTAAAAAATAGCCCAGCAATTTTTGGAGTGTAGCGTTTGTGCTTTCAGTCTGCATTTCTGCAATTCTCTGTTATTCTATTAAACTTTATCTATTTCGTGTGACTGGCACCTGAAATGTGTTGCCAGGAAACTGCACAATAACAAGACACAATGATACCTGATCTGTTGTTTGTATGTCATCTAGTAATATGAATATATACAATCCATCCCCCCCCACACACACACACACAAACATGCACACATGTCCCTAATTTATCTCTCTCCCTTTCTGTCTCCTTGTTACATGCCCACATTTTCTGTCTCACAGTTTTTTTAACATTCCTGTCTGGGAGTTTTAGCACTAATAATTAACCAGACACTTTAGATCTCATAAAAGCCTGTTCAGGCACGTAAAGTGATTCCCCTCCTGTGTGGCAGCAGTTATGAGAGTGATGTATCGATTTACATGCCTATTGTGACACACTTGGAATATATAAACCGCAAACTTATTGCCTCATATTCTTCCGCTTTGAGGGAAAGAAAGAGTGAAACAGAGGCAAGTAGGAAGCTATTTGGAGGATAAAAGGAGCGAGACAGTAGGTGGATGGCTGCGGCTTGGAATAAAGTTTAAAGCGATGAAAATAAGAGTAAGAAGAGAACAGAATTGGACCCACACAGACTATTAGATGTAGACCAACTACATTGAATGAAAAACAAAGGGTGAACGATTGAATGAGAGGCACAGATTCAGAATGGCAGATTGAACACAGTGTCATGCTCAGGTTTCAAACCCTGAATCTAATATGAATTTCATAGGCGGAGTTCATTGATACCCTATAGGGTCTTTGTAAGGAAAAAGTTTGGCAAAGGAAATTTGTGGGATTTTGGGACAGTGGCTTTGATCTGCCCTTTTTTGTGGAGATGTAGGCCTATACACAGCTGTGATATCATCCAGCTGTTGCCTTATTTTATCCAATCAGCAACCGCTGATGTCGTTCTCACCTGCAGGAAGTGGCGTGTTGACAACAGTTAGCATTGAAATTCATGCTTGCTTCCTGCGTGTTGCAAATCACACACACTGACTGATTGATATCAGAGCACTATATAATCAAAGCAATAGAGTGCGACTGATACACCCTGAGACTAAACAAGACTTTAACGGAAAAATACAGTTTAAGAAGATACCCAGGGTGTTGTTCTAAATATGACATGCACAATTTTGGCCATGCTTTGGGTCACAGATTAATGTCAAATTTGAGTTATGGCATTTCTACATTTAAATAGCTGCGATCCCCAACTTTTGCCTCTCTATTGCCACCTTTGTTTGAAACATAAAATTGCAAGTTAATTGTGTAATTGTGAATGACAAGTTAAAATTCCAAACAACTACTGTAAGAATAACTAACCCACTATTACAGCACCCACGTTTCTGTTTACAGATGTTACAAAACCAAGTCAAACTGACATTTGTAATTGGACATAACAGCTAAAATTATAAATTATTTTTAAAGCGTACAATTACAAAGCAATGTACGGTAAGGAGACCATTTTAAACAGTAATCTGTCATAAATAATTGATTTTTGTTTGTTTGTATTTTTAAATGCTTTTAACGGTAAGATGCAATGTTACCTTTGTGAGTTTACTTTACAAATGTTTTTGTAGACGTTGTAGTAGTTCTTCAGACTTGTGTGTAAAGACATGAATATTGTACCAATTTATATATGCTTCAGCCTTTTCTCTGTACGTTTCAGTCATGAAGTGAGAAGTGCTGAGCTAAATCTGGACCTAAATCTGAGGTGGAAAGGAAAAAAATATGTCATTGACAAGTTCCACCCCAGGACGGTCATACAATATGCAGAAACGTTCAAGAATTGTGCTTCCCACCGGCAATGATAGAGGAAAGAAGGGAAATTAAATCAAACTTGAAAGTGATTCGCGGATGTCATCATTTTTGTGTAATTACCTCAGTCTCTTCTTTGATAAGGACTATTTTGGTCTGTGTGGTTCCTAGTAGATAATGTGCCATTGCTTTAATATTTTTATATGCTGTATGTGTGAATAGTCTTGAGTGTCTGATTTACTAAGGCACAAAGTGTTTTCCCTTTTATCATTCTTTTCTCAACATTTTTTTTAGGTATCTGAGTTGCAGTTTTTTATTGTCAAAACTGAAAATGTCTTTGTTCAAGTTATACAACACACCCCTACAAATCTGTTCATTTATATTGTCTCTCAAAGGTTGTTTTCCCTGAACTTGTGTGTTTATTCCTGTAGATTCTGTATGAAGCCTTGTGACGCTAACATCTGAGAACTTAATATAAAGTGCACCAGATGCGCCACCCACACTGGTAGCTGCCCTAGGTGGTCTGTGTAGCTTTCTCATTGACATGCACTAATGAGGTTTGCTAAAAACGTCAGGGCATAAAGTTTCAGTTTTTGTTCTTGATTTATTGTCTCTTTAGTTAGTTAGTTTATACAAAAAATATGCTCTTAACTGGCTTTAACTTTAAACCATTAGTCAGTTTCTTGCTGACACATGCTGACCAATCCCAAATGTTTGTTTGACCTTGAGTTAGTTTCTGATTTCCTACATTTTTTTAGGCCACCAATGTGGTCAATCAATGGTGGGTTAATTTGAAGCATGAAGAACAAATGTGAATTGGATCAATGTGAAGATTCAGGATTAAACGCTAGTGTGAATAGCCAAAGAGTGGTTGATTTACTTGTCATTCCTTTTTATTTGCCTTTTAGGTTCACATTTGCACAACAGGACTAATTGTTACTCCTCCGCCAAGCAGTCCTGTCACCACAGCGACAGTTTTCACATTTCCTCCTGAAAGCAGCTATGCCTCTCTATCAGTGGTGAGTCTGTGTTTTTCTTGAATGCTACATTTCAAACCAGGTGTAAACATGCCAGTGTGTCCAGGTGTAAAGATAACTGAAAGGATTTAGATTTTACCTGTTAAACCTAAATGTTAACAATTTTAAGGCTGCCAAAATTAATAAATAGTTAATTCCCAATAATGGTATGTTTTTAGTTGCTTACGGAAATCCTATATGAAATTTGTGAAACAAAGGTTGGAGAACACGGTTCGACACAAAGACTATCTTCTTGGACATCAACAGTGTATTAGAACACAGAAATGTCCACATATAGTTTCTTTTTCTTGTATATATCTGTATGAACACACACACACACTTTAGCTGAAATGCTAACTCTTGAGAACATTGTGCCATCTGATAACACTTCATCTACTTCAACACACACACACACACACACATCAGTTTTTGTAAATTGCGTGGGCCTCAGGCTGGACACTAATGGCCCTCTGAGACTGATGTGTGTGCAGTGGTGTGTGGGTACTGTTTTCTTTTGTTTTGAATGTATTGTTTTTGTAGTTGTGGCCTTTGTGTGTCGGGACATTTTAAAAACAAGACATAGAAGCAGGTTGTTTACAACAGTTTTGCCAATTGCAAGAAATTCATTATTTAACAATTAACACAACAGAACAACTGAATTAAATGGATTAAATTTAAACGGCCATAGAAGCTTTAAATGAGAACTGGAACAAAAATCTGACATCTGTAACAAACAAATATTGTTTAGGCGACATCAATTAACAATAAGCAATTATGTGTAATATGTATAAATCAATTATGTTTTAAATTCATAATTGATTATTGAATGCTGTAAAATACAAATGCAGATGCAGGAAAACTAGTATATGCCTGTGTAGCCTCTTAAAGCAACAAAAGTGGGCATTATAAAGTGAGAGCTGTTTTCATAGTGGTGCCACTGGGCCCCAAAAAAACTCTGTTTGCAGATGTGTGCGTTAGTCCATATGAAAGCAATTTATCCTTTCTCAGCCAGACATTTAGCTTAGGCTGGATATCCACCAATCACAACACCTGCCACAGCCAGAGTTTTTACAGCCAACACACAAGCAGAAAAGTCACAGTCATGGGGATTATGGCTTTGTCTATAACTTTGTAGGGATCTCTTTCTGTCCTCAATTCTTTAAAAGATGTAAGTTACAGATATAAATAAATAAATAAGTTCTAAATAAATAATAAATAAATAATCTAACCATTAACCCTTATTTATCTGAACCAAATGCAAAAGATAGTTATTTGTAACAATGTCCAAGCTGTTCTTTTCCCTAACACAGCTGTCAGATTTTCAAGAAAAGATTGTCAGTGATTTAAATTTGTGCAAACAAAGTGACATGTATGACTTCAGATGACCTGAAAGTTACACAGATTTTTTGATTCTATGTTTTGCATAAAGACAAGTCAGTCTTACAACTATGGAATGACACTAGAGTAAGTAAATAATAGCTATGTTTTAATATTACAGGATGCTCTGCCTCCTCCACCCCCTCCTCCACCTCACTCTCAGTCCACAGCTGTGGGTGCTGTCGCATTAAATGCTGGACAAAGACCTTCAACCGCTGCAGGTGACCAGAGTGGGCGACAAAGACCCACAGTGTAAGTACAATTTAAGGATAAAAATGCCCACTCTTTTGTTTGTATCAATACATACAGCAATGTTAGTGTGCTAGTATGAGAGACCCCTTTCAACCCAAACTCACCTTTATGCTGTTACCCAGTGTTAGCCAAGCGTGACTAAAAACACAGGTGAGGGGTCAAAGGTCATTTCTAAAGGAAAAAAGGGCCGTCTCTGGGGCCATAACCTAAAGACGGACTCTCACCTTTAACCTTTTCTCTGTGTCAACTTAACAGCATGAACACAACAGATTTTTGTTGTGGGATTGTTTATAGTGGACTGTTTTTTTATGCCTGTTGTCCAATGTGCTTTTAAAGGAGAGTTTTTAAGGCTGTGTCTGTATTTACTGCTGTAGAGAGGGGATTTTTTTCCTAAGGAAACAGCTCCCACTTTTGTTGGATTAGCAATAGTGCATCCAGCATCATTCACTAAACAGAGACTATTTGATAAAACTTGAGGAAAAGTCCATTTGTGTGTTTCTGGGCTTGTTTATTTTAATATAAATTTGGGATGCGATTCTCTGTTAGGTACATGGCGCTGTTTCCCTATACGCCCCGTAAGGAGGATGAGTTGGAATTGAGAAAAGGGGAGATGTTTCTGGTACTGGAACGCTGTCAGGACGGCTGGTTTAAAGGAACATCTATGCACACTGGCAAGATCGGAGTGTTTCCTGGTAACTACATGAGTCCTGTCAGCAGGTTTGTTGCACGCACACTCATTCCTTGTACATGTTATCACTCGTACATATACACCCAGTTAGCTAAGAAAAGATTAGATTGAGTTTTGGCTTTTCATTGGACTATTCTTGAAGCCTACAAACACAGCCTAGACTTGCAGATAAATCTGTGCTGGTCACTCGTATACTTACCATTCAATGGTTAAAGAAATTTTCCATGCTTTTCAAATGAGCTTTGTCCACAGAGAATTGTGAGGCATAATATTGATTATTCCCAGAAAATAGTTTTAATATTTCCCTTGTAAAATACACGCTTAAAATAATGCATCTACAGTGGAATAATATAAGGCCAGTATTCTTGAGGGAAGAACTATAAACTATAGAATATACATTTTTTAAAGATTTAATTTCACAAAGAATTCACAAAGCTTCACACAGTCAAGGCCAATAAGCGATTCTATCACAGTAGCCCCCTTGTGGTAGAAGCAATATTTACAGTCATACAATTAGCCGTACTGTTTAGTTACCAGAAAAGACGAGCAGTATTTTTCTGTATCCGCTTCCATTATGTTTTAAGGCAACTTAAAATGCTATAAGCCAACTAAACTGAGCTATTTAAATTCTTCTGTTTTGCTGCCTTATTTGTTACACTGTCACTTAAAACAGTGATTTTAAATCCTGGTCGTGGTGACCCACAGCGCTGTACATTTTGTATGTCTTTATTTTAGATCATTACATCATTAGGAAAAAACTTAATGAGCTGAAATAAATGTATCAGATAAGAGAGACAAACAAAAAGTGGGTCCCCAGAAACAAGTTTGAAAAGTATTTCTTAAAAAATGAGATTTTTAATGACCTTATGTAATTTTTTTTAATGCAGAACTGTTTCTGGTAGCAGTCAGCCAAAAGTTTCTCTGACGCTGTGCTCTCAGACTGGGCGTGGCATCACGGTTGTTAGCCCCTCCCCTACTTCCCTTGGGGCTGCTTTAGGGAGTGTTGATCACAGCAAGCCCCTCCCAGTCTGTCCAAATCCTGTTCCATCATGCTCACTGCCTGCTGCTATAGTAACAGCCACACATATACCCACTGGACAGCCCCCCAAAGTGCTTATGCATGTGACATCACAAATGACTGTTAATCAGGCACGCAGTGTGGTGAGAACAGGTAGGTAAACATGCACAATCACCCTTATAATGATAAACATTATATATATATATATATATATATATATATACACCTTATCTACTTAACTGTCACATGTCATTAAATGTCTCCTTAGTCTTATTAAATTCCTTTTTGTCTCCACCAGCGGTGTGTCATAGTCAGGACCGCCCTACAGCAGCAGTGACGCCCATCCAATCCCATAATCCTGTGGGTTACCTTCCTAACACAGCCGTGTGTCTCCAGCCATCTTCTGTTCCCAGCCCCGGATCTTCCTCAGGCAGAGTGGGTGTGTCTATGGGCTGTGCCGCAGCCTCCTTGACCCCGCCCAATGTTAGTGCTGCTTCTCTGGACAGTGATTCCATGAGACTTGTGATGGCACTTCCTGCAAACCCTGGTGGCACAAAGTCTCTTGGTGCTGTCCCAAATCATGGTGTTGCTTGTAGACTGGATAAAGATTGCAAGGTGAGGCTGACACCGATTATTGTCCCTGTAATGCAAGTATTTGAACAATATGGGTGTTCATAAATCTGCTGCAGTATGGTATTTTTTTTATTATGAATGTGAACCGTTTCAGCTCGTTTGCTGAGTTGGATGGCTAAGACTGCTGATTTTAAGCTTTTTATATGATGTAGACCATTCTGCCAACCCAAAGGACACAACCCTGAATGTTGTTTACTGTGGCTCTTTGTACTGGCACATTTCTTTACATTTACAGCATAGTTGACGTTTAGCACATTTAAAGGGCAGTTTTTATAAATACCCCTTTTTTCCTAAATCTCTGGAGTTTTTTCATTTTTTGGGTGCATTTCAGCCTTCCTGTAGCTCAACTGGTAGAGCATTGCGTTAACAACGCAAAGGTTGTGGGTTTGAGCCCAGGGAATGCAAGTACTGATGAAAACATTGCCTTTTTCATCAGACTGTACATCGCTTTGGATAATAGCATCTGCCAATGAATAAATGTAAATGTAAATAGACTATTATTCTAAAGCATTTTTTTATTTCTATTGATGACGCATTCATTCATGTCATTAAAAAAGTTCCAAATGTCTTTTCAGCGGGAAAAGAAAGGCCTCCTGAAACTGTTGTCTAATAAAAAGAAGCTCCGCCCATCTCCCCCATCCTCTCCTACACTGGAGGCGGAGCAAACTGCTGCCATGGAGATGCCTCAGGGTGCTGTTGGACCTGAATTGGCCACACCTAGCTTAGCAGTTCCTGCAGTGAGTAACAATTGCCGTGCAGGAGCCTGTTCGGTGGAATCGGAAGTCTCTGCATCCTCATCATCATCCAGCACAGACGCAACATCACATAGGATCAGCTCACAGGACACTGCCCCAATTGCCCCACCCCCACGACAACCATGCTCCTCCCTTCTCTCCCTGCATCATGATGGGCGACCAATCGTGTGCGAACGGTACAGTAACACCCAATGAAGTGACGTGTACACTTTATGATTGACATTGTGCTTCAGTTTGTATTTTATTGCCGTTTTCGATTTCAGCAAACCGTGAAGTTCAACAAACTTCCAAATTTAAATAAAAACTTAAATTTCTAAACATGTTTTATTTTCTCTTTGCAGGTATCGTGTGGTGGTGTCCTACCCGCCCCAGAGCGAAGCAGAGCTTGAACTCAAAGAGGGAGACATTGTATTTGTGCACAAAAAGCGAGAAGATGGCTGGTTTAAAGGAACACTACAGAGGAACGGGAGAACCGGCCTGTTTCCCGGAAGCTTTGTTGACAGCATCTGACGCACACCTGAGAACTGAACATTTAGATAAAATTCCCCATCACAGATAGAAGCAACAGTGAACATTAGCCTAAACACCACCGCTAATGCATTAGTTAACAAGACAGAACTGCTTGTGTGGTTTAACATGCACACATAAACACATGAGCTTCTGCAGATGTATGGATTATACTATAATCTAATATATACCGTAACCACTTAAATAAGTCCAAGTGTTTCAGCCATAGAACATTTGCTTAGGCCATTTCCTGAAACACATGGAAACTGCAGTTTTAGCCATTAGCACTAGGCACCCTATTTCTAGCACAGTAGAGTATGTTGTGATAGGATTTGTTAATTTATGAATCTGTAACTTTTCAAAGACGTTTAATGTGTGCCTTGTACTGTCTCATTTTAATATATACACAAACAAAGCGGATCTGAGTCATACAAGGAATATGAATTTTTTTCATCTGATAAACGTAAATTAACTTATTTTTGTTTAGTACGAATGTTTTTTTGTCATGTCAGCTGATAGGTCAGATGTCTTTAGAACTAAATGGTGATGGCCATGTGATATTTTTCCTCTGCTTGTAAAACTTATCAATTATCGAAGGTTGGGTTCATGTTTAGCCACAAAAAAAATTAAAGAAATTGACTCTGTAAGAACACTTAATAGATTTACATCTTTTAATCTCACATCTTGATTGGTTGTGGTGTGTATGACATCATCAGGTGTGAACCAATAAGATAATCATGGCATTTAAAAACAAATGTAACAGTATGTAACAGAATTTTTTTACAAGTGAGGGAATTAATGATGGCATTAGTTCTGTTTTTATAAAAGAATGTTACAGTAATGGGATATTTTAAGCAAATCATATTAATAATCCTTCATTGCAATAATCTTGGGCCTATTGGTTTTACAGTGGAACAAAAACAATCGCCCATAATAAAAGAACAACAATACATTTTTATACGTGTTTGTTTCCTCTCTGGTATTTAACTGTCTTCAGTGTTCTTTAGTGTTCCCACATGACACACAGCTGAGCTGTTGACTCCAGTTTAAGATGCACAGTTTTATTTTTATCAGGTTATCATGCACACCTCAATTGGAAAAACATTATCTACCCACCTTCCACAAACATGGTGGCATATAAAGATGGCATCATAAAAACTGGTTCTTTTTGGGTCGGGTCTGTTTTGATATTGTCTGCTGTACTTTAGTATTGTATGTGATATTTCATGTTTTATATACTTGAAAATTATGTTTGTGTATTTTTATGCTTCATGTAGTAAAAATGTTTTATTGGTATATTATTTTAAAGCACAGATTTCAAGTTTGATAGATTTGTTTCTTTATGGAATAGATAGATTTGACTTATGCCCCATTTTAGTATTTGGTTCACCTATAACAGAATTTTCTCCCTCACAGTTGAATTATTTGGGTTTTTTGTTACCTTTAAAACTGGCTTCATTGGATGCATTAATAACATTGAACAAACCACCTATTCAGGCTTTCATTGTATTAAACATTTCTGTCTTTTCACTGGTTTCAGTAACGTGTATAACATAACTGATGTTCCACCTCCACATAACTGAGCCTACATTAGATTAAAACAACTATATAAGGAGCATTTTCACTGCTTGAATCAAGCAAGTACATTTTTTTCCCGTGGTTTTACTGAATGACCCGAGACAAACACTTTGCTCATTGTAAGATTACTTGCTAGAAGTTACTTGCTAGAACAAACTCTGATCACTGTTAATTCATTCAACTGCTTATTAGTTATGAGGGGTGTAAAATAAAGTTTAACTTTTTACAAAACATTTTGGAATACCTGTTGTGTGTTTGACTGAGCTAAATGACTTCCTTGTTACAGTAGTTGTCAGTTCTGATGTTACAGGTTGGAGGACTCTTAGAAGACTAGTAGCTCTTCTATAAGTTCACACTTGTATTATTTTTTTTATTGATATTGACATAATCACTCTGGTCTACTGTGGCATTTTGCATGGCAGCTGGTGTGAATGCTGTTTATGTGTATATATATATATATATATATATATATTTATTTATTAAGTTAGAAAGTTTGAAGTGTTTATGAAAATGCAGGCCTCCAAAACATTTTTTTTTCTCCAAATGTCTGACTCTTGAACAGCATAAAACAGGACAGACAGGCTCTACAACAGGTGGACAAAACAGCTGATCAGCGTGCTTCTCATTTTTTAACTCCAAAAAACATGCAGGACAAAAGCCGGCAAGCCAATACTAATATAATTTTACTCCATACGGTGGAAAGTGTTGCACCAAGCATTTAACATAATATCATACTGTCAATAGATACCCAAATGTTTTGGATTCAGCTGTAAACAAGCGACTTTAAGCATGTCAGTGGATTTTTTTAAAAATTGAAGAATATAAAAAATCATGTATACGAATGTATTTTAATTGTTTTATTTTGCACTAGAAAGATCTTTGCAAATGTATCAATTGACTGCAATATAAAACTAAAAGTAACTATTTCAGTAGAAGATGATTATCATAGAACGTCACGTTTAAAGAATGAAGTTTTACATACTGGAAACACAGGTGAAGCCTGTCCTTTAACAACAGACACCAAGTGATCAGAACAGCAAGATCTTTACTGGAGAAGCAAGACTGTTAAGACTCATAATGGCAGAGGCTGGTATTAGGACACCAAGAGACATACAGCACAGCTGCTCAATCTGTCACGGTCTACTGAAAAATCTATTGGCTTGTAACTGTGGACACAGTTTCTGCTCTTCATGCCTTTATGACTGCAGGGAGCAGGGCGGTCGAACAGGGGGCTACCGCTGTCCCCATTGTGGAAACTCTTTCACTCCAAAACCTGTTCTGCGTGGATGCATCATGATTGTTGATGTTCTGGAAAGAGTAAAGAAGGCAGAACTATCTTCTCCAAACCGTCCCAAAGCTCCATGTTTTGCTGGACCTGGAGATGTGAAATGTGATGATTGTTCTGGAAGAATATGCAAAGCTGTCAAGTTTTGTCTAACGTGTGTGACTTCCTTCTGTGAAACACACGTTATACCTCATACCACAGTTCCTTCTCTGAAGAAACACAAGCTGATCGAAGCCTCCTCAGATGTAAAGGAGAACATCTGCTTGCAACATAAGAAACTGAATGAATTTTATTGCCGTACTGACCAAAAATGTGTTCGTGCATCGTGTGTGTTGAATAAACACAAAGGACATGATACAGATGAAGCAGAAACGTTAAAGACTGAAAAACAGGTAATTAATACTTGACCTGCTGGGCTCACGTGTTTTATTGGTTAAAATAATTACATGTGGTAAAATGATTGTGAGA